>OU342743.1:148464424-148562245 GCA_910589775.1 Avena eriantha
GTTCATGAAAATAACAGACATGCAATGATACTGGTGGATCCATGTGTGGTTTGTTTAGAAAGAACAAACATGCAATAACCACATGCAATGACACCGGTGGATCCATGTGTGGTTTGTTTAGAGGAACAGAAATGCAATGACACTAGGTGTGGTTCATGAAAAGAGCAGACATGCAATGACACTGGTGGATCCTTATGAGGTTTGTGAGAAGAAATGACATGCAATTACACCGGTGTATCGTTATGTGGTTTGTGAGAAGAATACACATGCGATGACTCTAGATGTGGTTCATGAGAAGAACAGAAATGCAATGACACTAGTGTATCCCTATGTGGTTTGTGAGAAGAACATACTTGCAATGACACTGGGTGTGGTTCATGAAAAGAACAGACATGCAATGATACTGGTGGATCCATGTGTGGTTTGTTTAGAAAGAACACACATGCAATAACCACATGCAATGACACAGGTGGATCCATGTGTGGTTTGTTTAGAGGAACAGAAATGCAATGACACTAGGTGTGGTTCATGAAAAGAGCAGACATGCAATGACACTGGTGGATCCTTATGTGGTTTGTGAGAAGAACTGACATGAAATCACACTGGATGGATCCATGTGTGGTTCATGAAAAGAACAGACATGCAATGACATTGGTGGATCCATGTGTGGTTTGTAGAAGAACACACATCCAATAACACTAGGTGTGGTTCATGAAAACAACATGCATCCAATGACCCTGGTAGATCCTTATGTGGTTTGTGAGAAGAACAGACATGCAATTACTCTATCTCTGGTTCATGAGAAGTACAGACATGCGATGACACTTGTGTATCCCTATGTGGTTTGTGAGAAGAACAGACATGCAATGACACTGGGTGTGGTTCATGAAAAGAACACGCATGCAATGATACTGGTGGATCCATGTGTGGTTTGTTTAGAAGAACACACATGCAATGACACTGGTGGATCCATGTGTGGTTTTTTTAGAGGAACAGACATGCAATGATACTAGGTGTGGTTCAAGAAAAGAACATACATGCAATGACACTGGTGGATCCTTATGTGGTTTGTGAGAAGAACTGACATGCAATCACACTGGGTGAATCCATGTGTATTTCATGAAAAGAATAGACATGCAATGACACTGGTGGATCCATGTGTGGTTTGTGAGAAGAACACACATCCAATGATACTATGTGTGGTACATGAAAAGAACACACATCCAATGCCACTGGTGGATCCTTATGTGGTTTATGAAAAGAACAGACATCCAATGACACTATGTGTAGTTCATGAAAAGAACACACATCCAATGACACTGGTGGATCCTTATGTGGTTTGTGAGAAGAACAGACATGCAATGACTCTAGATGTGGTTCATGAGAAGAACAGACATGCAATTACACTGGTGTATCCTTATGTGGTTTGTGTGAAGACCACACATGCGATGACTCTAGATTTGGTTCATGAGAAGAACATACATGCAATGATACTGGTGGATCCATGTGTGGTTTGTGAGAAGAAAACACATCCAATGACACTGGGTCTGGTTCATGAAAAAACACACATCCAATGACACTGGTGCATCCTTATGTGGTTTGTGAGAAGAACAGACATGCAATGACACTAGGTGTGGTTCATGAAAATAACAGACATGCAATGATACTGGTGGATCCATGTGTGGTTTGTTTAGAAAGAACACACATGCAATAACCACATGCAATGACACCGGTGGATCCATGTGTGGTTTGTTTAGAGGAACAGAAATGCAATGACACTAGGTGTGGTTCATGAAAAGAGCAGACATGCAATGACACTGGTGGATCCTTATGAGGTTTGTGAGAAGAAATGACATGCAATTACACCGGTGTATCGTTATGTGGTTTGTGAGAAGAACACACATGCGATGACTCTAGATGTGGTTCATGAGAAGAACAGAAATGCAATGACACTAGTGTATCCCTATGTGGTTTGTGAGAAGAACATACTTGCAATGACACTGGGTGTGGTTCATGAAAAGAACAGACATGCAATGATACTGGTGGATCCATGTGTGGTTTGTTTAGAAAGAACACACATGCAATAACCACATGCAATGAGACAGGTGGATCCATGTGTGGTTTGTTTAGAGGAACAGAAATGCAATGACACTAGGTGTGGTTCATGAAAAGAGCAGACATGCAATGACACTGGTGGATCCTTATGTGGTTTGTGAGAAGAACTGACATGAAATCACACTGGATGGATCCATGTGTGGTTCATGAAAAGAACAGACATGCAATGACATTGGTGGATCCATGTGTGGTTTGTAGAAGAACACACATCCAATAACACTAGGTGTGGTTCATGAAAACAACATGCATCCAATGACCCTGGTAGATCCTTATGTGGTTTGTGAGAAGAACAGACATGCAATTACTCTATCTCTGGTTCATGAGAAGTACAGACATGCGATGACACTTGTGTATCCCTATGTGGTTTGTGAGAAGAACAGACATGCAATGACACTGGGTGTGGTTCATGAAAAGAACAAGCATGCAATGATACTGGTGGATCCATGTGTGGTTTGTTTAGAAGAACACACATGCAATGACACTGGTGGATCCATGTGTGGTTTTTTTAGAGGAACAGACATGCAATGATACTAGGTGTGGTTCAAGAAAAGAACATACATGCAATGACACTGGTGGATCCTTATGTGGTTTGTGAGAAGAACTGACATGCAATCACACTGGGTGAATCCATGTGTATTTCATGAAAAGAATAGACATGCAATGACACTGGTGGATCCATGTGTGGTTTGTGAGAAGAACACACATCCAATGATACTATGTGTGGTACATGAAAAGAACACACATCAATGCCACTGGTGGATCCTTATGTGGTTTATGAAAAGAACAGACATCCAATGACACTATGTGTAGTTCATGAAAAGAACACACATCCAATGACACTGGTGGATCCTTATGTGGTTTATGAAAGAACAGACATCCAATGACACTATGTGTGGTTCATGAAAAGAACACACATCCAATGACACTGGTGGATCCTTATGTGGTTTGTGAGAAGAACAGACATGCAATGACTCTAGATGTGGTTCATCAGAAGAACAGACATGCAATTACACTGGTGTATCCTTATGTGGTTTGTGTGAAGACCACACATGCGATGACTCTAGATTTGGTTCATGAGAAGAACATACATGCAATGATACTGGTGGATCCATGTGTGGTTTGTGAGAACAAAACACATCCAATGACACTGGCTCTGGTTCATGAAAAGAACACACATCCAATGACACTGGTGCATCCTTATGTGGTTTGTGAGAAGAACAGACATGCAATGACTCTAGCTGTGGTTCATGAGAAGAACACACATGCAATGACACTGGTGGATCCATATGTGGTTTGTGAGAAGAACAGACATGCGATGACTCTAGATGTGGTTCATGAAAAGAACACACATGCAATGACACTAGGGGATCCATGTGCGGTTTGTGAGAAGAACTCACATCCAACGACACTGGTGGATCCTTATGTGGTTTGTGAGAAGAACAGACATGCAATGACTCTAGCTGTGGTTCATGAAAAGAACAGACATGCAATGAGACTGATGGATCCATATGTGGTTTGTGAAAAGAACAAACATGCTATCACACTGGGTGGATCCATGTGTGGTTCATGAAAAGAACAGGCATGCAATGACACTGGTGGATCCATGTGTGGTTTGTGAGAAGAACACACATCCAATGACACTGGGTGTGGTTCATGAAAAGAACACACATCCAATGACACTGGTGGATCCTTATGTGCTTTTGTGAGAAGAACAGACATGCAATGACTCTATCTGTGGTTCATGAGAAGAACACACACGCAATGTTACAGGTGTATCCTTATGTGGTTTGTGAGCAGAACACACATGCAATGACTCTAGATGTGGTTGGTGGATCCATGTGTGGTTTGTGAGAAGAACACACATGCAATGACGCTGGGTGTGGTTCATGAAAAGAATACACAGCCAATGGCACTGGTGGATCCATATGTGGTTTATGAAATGAATAGACATCCAATGACATTGTGTGGTTCATGAAAAGAACACACATCCAATGACACTGGAAGATCTTTATGTGGTTTGTGAGGAGAACAAACATGCAATGACTCTAGATGTGGTTTATGAGAAGAACAGACATGCAATTACACTGGTGTATCATTATGTGGTTTGTGAGAGGAACACACATGCGATGACTCTAGATGTGTATCATGAGAAGAACATACATGCAATGACACTGGTGTATCCCTATGTGGTTTGTGAGAAGAACAGACATGCAATGACACTAGTGTATCCCTATGTGGTTTGTGAGAAGAACAGACATGCAATGACACTAGGTGTGGTTCATGAAAATAACAGACATGCAATGATACTGGTGGATCCATGTGTGGTTTGTTTAGAAAGAACACACATGCAATGACACGAGGTGTGGTTCATGAAAATAACAGACATGCAATGATACTAGTGGATCCTTGTGTGGTTTGTTTAGAGGAACCGACATGCAATGACACTAGGTGTGGTTCATGAAAAGAACAGACATGCAATGACACTTGTAAATCCTTATGTGGTTTGTGAGAAGAACTGACATGCAATTACACTGGGTGGATCCATGTGTTGTTCATGAAAAGAATAGGCATGCAATGACAGTGGTTGATCCATGTTTGGTTTGTGAGAAGAACACACATCCAATGCCACTGGTGGATCCTTATGTGGTTTGTGAGAAGAACATACATGCAATGACTCTAGATGTGGTTCATGAGAAGAATACACATGCAATGAAACTGGTGGATCCATATGTGTTTGGTGAGAAGAATAGGCATGCAATGACTCTAGTTGTGGTTCATGAAAAGAACACACATGCAATGACACTGGTGGATCGATGTGTGGGTTGTGAGAAGAACACACATCCAATGACACTCGGTGTGGTTCATGAAAAGAACACACATGCAATGACACTAGGGGATCCATGTGCGGTTTGTGAGAAGAACTCACATCCAACGACACTGGTGGATCCTTATGTGGTTTGTGAGAAGAACAGACATGCAATGACTCTAGCTGTGGTTCATGAAAAGAACAGACATGCAATGAGACTGGTGGATCCATATGTGGTTTGTGAAAAGAACAGACACGCAATCACACTGGGTGGATCCATGTGTGGTTCATGAAAAGAACAGGCATGCAATGACACTGGTGGATCCATGTGTGGTTTGTGAGAAGAACACACATCCAATGACACTGGTGGATCCTTATGTGCTTTTGTGAGAAGAACAGACATGCAATGACTCTATCTGTGGTTCATGAGAAGAACACACACGCAATGATACAGGTGTATCCTTATGTGGTTTGTGAGCAGAACACACATGCAATGACTCTAGATGTGGTTGGTGGATCCATGTGTGGTTTGTGAGAAGAACACACATGCAATGACGATGGGTGTGGTTCATGAAAAGAATACACATCCAATGGCACTGGTGGATCCTTATGTGTTTTATGAAATGAATAGACATCCAATGACATTGTGTGGTTCATGAAAAGAACACACATCCAATGACACTGGAAGATCTTTATGTGGTTTGTGAGGAGAACAAACATGCAATGACTCCAGATATGGTTTATGAGAAGAACAGACATGCAATTACACTGGTGTATCATTATGTGGTTTGTGAGAAGAACACACATGCGATGACTCTAGATGTGTATCATGAGAAGAACATACATGCAATGACACTGGTGTATCCCTGTGTGGTTTGTGAGAAGAACAGACATGCAATGACACTGGTGTATCCCTATGTGGTTTGTGAGAAGAACTGACATGCAATGACACTAGGTGTGGTTCATGAAAATAACAGACATGCAATGATACTGGTGGATCCATGTGTGGTTTGTTTAGAAAGAACACACATGCAATGACACGAGGTGTGGTTCATTAAAATAACGGACATGCAATGATACTAGTCGATCCTTGTGTGGTTTGTTTAGAGGAACCGACATGCAATGACACTGGGTGTGGTTCATGAAAAGAACAGACATGCAATGACACATGTAAATCCTTATGTGGTTTGTGAGAAGAACTGACATGCAATCACACTGGGTGGATCCATGTGTTGTTCATGAAAAGAATAGGCATGCAATGACACTGGTTGATCCATGTTTGGTTTGTGAGAAGAACACACATCCAATGCCACTGGTGGATCCTTATGTGGTTTGTGAGAAGAACAGACATGCAATGACTCTAGATGTGGTTCATGAGAAGAATCCACATGCAATGAGACTGGTGGATTCATATGTGTTTGGTGAGAAGAATAGGCTTGCAATGACTCTAGCTGTGGTTCATGAAAAGAACACACATGCAATGACACTGGTGGATCGATGTGTGGGTTGTGAGAAGAAGACACATCCAATGACACTGGGTGTGGTTCATGGAAAGAACACACATCCAATGACACTAGTGGATCCTTATGTGGTTTGTGAGAAGAACACACATCCAATGACACTGTGTGTGGTTCATGAAAAGAACAGACATGCAATGACACTGGTGGATCCATATGTGGTTTATGAAAAAGATAGACATACAATCAGACTGGGTGGATCCATGTGTGGTTCATGAAAAGAATAGACATGCAATGACACTGGTGGATCAATGTGTGGTTTGTGAGAAGAACACACATCCAATGATACTGGGTGTGGTTCATGAAAAGAACACACATCCAATGACACTGGTGATTCTTATGTGGTTTGTGAGAAGAACAGAAATGCGATGACACTGGGTGTGGTTCATGAAATGAACAGATATGCAATGATATTGGTGGATCCATGTGTGGTTTGTTTAGAAGATCACACATGCAATGACCACATGCAATGACATTGGTGGATCAACATGTGGTTTATGAAAAGAAGACACATGCAATTGCACCGGTGGATCCATGTGGTTGATGACAATAACTCACATACAATGAACTCTAGTGGGTCCATGTGGTTTATGAGAAAAACACACATCCAATGAACTCTAGTGGATCTATCTTGGCATAATTTGGTGTATGCCATGATGTATTTCATTGTACAAGACACTCACTTTCCATTTTTATACTACTCAGTTTTGCCCTTGGTTTTTTGATACTACTCAGTTTTGCCCCCCTCTCTCTATCTTTCATAGAAGCCCAAACCTATGCTCACTCTGTCTGCTACTCCTTGATTGGTTGTCACAGTTGGCACGCGGATCGTGCGCACCAACCGTTGATTCTGTGCGATCCGTAGATGATCGTTGCACACGTCGTTCCCTTCACAGTACAGCATGAGACAGCACGGACGTCTCCCTCAGCGAGACTTCTACAAGAAGGAACACGATGAAGTCCATGGAAAAAGTCGTCGAGCGGTCATGTCATGTTTAATCAAGTCTAAAAAGCCTAATTCTACTACTACTACGCCACAACACAAGCGTCATCGAGTGCATGGTCGTCGATGGACAGCTGCAATTTATTGCCACTTGATTTTAATAAGACATATCCCATTTTGTACACAACGGCTCTCTATCTCCCTTCCAACTGGGCCCCACCATAAGAAACTTGCACGCGCTAGCCGGAGGCCAAAGAGCTGAGCTCGACGAGACCTAACGTCTCCTCCTTCATCGAGTGAATCGCAGTCATCAACACATTCCTCTATCCGATCTAGCACAACCCCACAAATCTCGTCGTATAGCTACCTACCTTCCCCTCTACATTTCCACTTTGTCATGGTGGTGTCACGGCAGATGCCATGGATAGGCTAAAGGTGGGGCCAATATGCACTAGAGGGATCCAGGGAGGGATAGTCTGGTGATTCCACACACAGATGCTTTGTATTCTCCAAGTTAACAAGGTTATAGATGTTCCTTGAGCTGTATTGGGGAGAGGAGGACGAAGAAGCTCTCTTACTCTCACCACTACTTCTACTCAATGAAACAACCACCCAAATGCCAATCAACCAAACCCAACTACAGAGGCCCTAGTGCCCCTTATAAAGGGGAGGCTAGGTCTCCAGTTAGGGCATACGTGGAGGCATATTCCTGGGAATATGCCTCTTCCCAAAATAGCAAACCGACCGGGTCACCTTTTGCCATCGTAAGCCATGCAGAGGCTACGTAAGCTTCCGCGGCGCCAACGTCAGCCGACATAGGGTGCGTCTCCTTTGTCAGCCACGCCTCGCCGGTCCCTCCCTCTGTCCGCTTCGCTCATGCTCCTGCGCACATAGGTCACCTTTTGACCAGCGAGATACCTTCCTTCTCTTGCAAGCTTGGTATGTTCCGGCCTAGTAGGTTCCTGCATACAAATTACAAATAGCCCGCCGGCATACAATGTACGTCGGCCGGGACATAATCAGGTGGACATCCTCTGGTCCGGGTTACTCCGTAAGTCGGCCTGCCTTGAGGTAACCCGCCAGCTTACGCTTTGACCTTGTCGTACCTCGGCTAACTTGGCCTTTATACCCCGGTGTTACCCTACCTGGGGGTCTGCCCCCAACATTAGTCCTCGAAGCTGGTGCGGTCTTAGCATTCAGCTGCTAAGGCCACAGCAGGTTCAATATTTTTGCTCCCTTTTCCGAGTTATTCTGTAGCTCGGATCCCGCGGTGTAGTATTCCCATGGCACATTCCGAGTTATGGCTTGCTGGTCGGGCTACCCCCCAGCTTTCCGGGTTACCCTTCCTTCTCTCGTACGCTTCCCCACGTCCTACATGGAGGGTAATCATTATCTTGCCTCATTTTAAGGCCCTGCGCCAGTTACTATTCTTATTGTCAGGAGTTACTGTTGCAGACGTCACGTCGTGGACGCTTCCTCGTTAACTGCATCACCATGTCGCGTCAAGGGATCCCATGTTTCCTGTGGCCCTTCCTGTGGCTCAACTCTGATTGGCTGATCCGGTTAATACACGGCCACACTGTGTGGCCTCGATGCACCACACAATCCCATTACCCACCACTAGGGTGTGGTTAAATAGGGGAGGGGGCGCGTCCCTTGGGCATTTTCCCCTTCTCGCGCCCCTTAGCCTTTGTGCCTCTTCTTCTTCCTTGCGACTACGCTGCCGCCGCTTCATCTGCTCTGCAGCGTCGCCGCCGCACTGTGCCTCTTCGCACCAGCCCCACTGCCGCTCCT
Source organism: Avena eriantha (assembly GCA_910589775.1). Lineage (NCBI taxonomy): Eukaryota > Viridiplantae > Streptophyta > Magnoliopsida > Poales > Poaceae > Avena > Avena eriantha. The sequence goes on from OU342743.1 coordinate 148,473,600, forward strand.
GCGCTGCTTCACCGTCATGGGTCCGCGCCAATCCAAGCCTCTGCCCCCACCCCCGAACTGGCTGGTGAGGATAGTGATTTGGAAATGACTGAGGAGGAGCTCGCCGTTGTCGATGGAGAAGAGATGGAGGAGGAGGGCGAAACTATGGGGCGCGGTGGCTGGGCCGGTTCCTAGGTGTGCCAGGATGACCTGGATTGGCTCTACCGCACCCGTCGCATTCTAGAAGGAGTAATTTCGTGCCTCCCCTGCAGAGAGATTGCTCCCTCACCCAATCCGGGTGAGTTCGTTGTCTTCCTCTCTCACTTCCAGCGCGGCTTCGGCCTGCCAGTGAGTGATTTCTTCCATGACTTCATCAACATGTACGAACTCCAACCCCACCATCTTCTGGCGAACGCCCTCACATCCTTGTCTTCCTTCGCATCCGCCATAGAAGGATACGTCGGCCTGTGGCCCACCAAAGATCTCTAGATCCGGTTATTCGGTCTGCGAAGGAACATTATTCCGGATAAGCTGCTTGCCCCGGAGGACAAGCACCTGACCCAATGTGGTGCGGCCTCCATCTCACCCCGGAAGCAATCTGTCTTCCCCCGAGTCACGAGGCTTGAATCCTGTAAGGGTTGGGCTCGAACCTTCTTGTACGTGAGGAACGGCACGAATGAGGATCTGATCCGGCTGCGCCCCTTCGCGATGGGTCCTTCTAACCCGGATCTATGGGACCGGGTTTCCAAGAAGCCAACTATCTTGGCGAATCAAGTCAATAAGCGGTTCCAGGAGCTGAAGGATCTAGGGCTGCACAACGAGGACGTGATGATCACATTCGTCTGCTGCCGGATCTCCCCTCTTCAGAAGCGCACACACAAACTTTGCCACATGAGCTGGCGACTTAACCCCAACCAGACTTCCTCCTTTGAATTGAACAACACCGAGATATTCCGCCGGGTCAAGGCCCTCTTTACGACCGACAAGGATTTCTCCGCTGATTGGGAGTGGGGGTTGGAGCACTACTGCCGGGATAAGCCTCCTTCTGCGGTAAATCTCATTACCCCATCCTTCTCCGAGTTATATTCTATGTCGGAGCACGTTGTTTATTTGATCCCTTTTGCATTTTCCTCTTAGTTGTTTCTTCAGCAGAACCCTCGAAGATGGCACCGAGCCTTCCCTCAAATGGAGGAAGGATCGACTTGTCTCGGACGAGGAGGAGCCGGATCAGGAAATATTCCTGCCCACCCCGGATGCAACCAAGCGACCCTTTGGTAACTTCTCTTCCTTAAGGAATTGGCCTGACGATGAAGATGATTCCGACATTGAGGTGGTGGAGGTATTTGACGCTATACCCATTTCTTACGCATTTCCGGCTTCAGCTAACCCGGCTAGGTAAATCCATGAAGATCCCCCTCTCGCTACGGGTGAGCCGGTTCCTGCCGCATCCAAGAAATAGGCCGCTACCTCAGCTGCTTCTTCCAAGAAACCCCAAGCAACCAAGAGGCGGAAGAAATCCGCCGACAAGGCCGCCACCAAGCCTCCGACTAAAGGCATAGTTCGGAGAGCTCGTAATCCCAAGGAGCCTTTCACTTCTGACGAGTAAGTCACTTTTTCCTTTTGGCCAATTCTCTTCTTCATACCTCTTTGTCTATATGCCTTTCTTTTTGTTATAACTTGTCATTCGTTGTCTGATTCCATAGGGCTGCGATGGAGGTTCCCTAGAGTGGCTCCAGCATCGCTTCGCCCCTCCGGCATACACCATCTCCCCCTCGTTGTGATAACACACGCCCACTGAGCCCAATTCATGCGGGTTCCGTGGCTGCTCCGGGTCACAACCCACCTTGTCTAGAGGAGGGCAACCTCGGAGCAGGGGGAAGTGGCACGGCCGAGGTAGCTGATGCTCCCAGCTCTTCACCGGCTCATCCGTAACCCATCATCTCCGAGGTACCATCAACAGTAGCAGCACCACTGCCAACACCAGCACCAGCACAAGCACCAGGGCCAGCACCAACAACAACACAAGTAACAGTATCAGCACCAACTCCTTCTGCCTCGTCCGAGTCTTCCAAGACCCGGCGAGAAGACCCCGCTAGCACCAAGGCTACACCAAAGTCCAAATCAGCAGCTCAAGCTTGATCCTCCCAATAGCAAGCCAAGTCCAAGAAAGGTTCTGGGGCCACCAAGGCAACATCTATTGAAGCTGGACAACACACGCTCGTGTCCATGCTGCCAAAGAAAGATGCCCCCTCCGGGTCAGCTAGCAGTAAGCAACTCGCACTGCATACCTGCCCTACAGCTGCCCAAGTTGCGAGGAGGGAGGCCCACGCCAAAGGCTTTGTGGCGCCTCACATGCTTAGTGGAGAGGGCTATCCTCCAGCCTTGATTGAATATGTAAACAATTGGAACAACGCGGAGTTCATCAATCCAAAAGATGATCTCCTGGAAAAGTTTGGGCCCGCTGAATTTAGCGCACATATGAATACAGCAGCCAAGGCTATCAACCTTGCTGGCCGGATGATGGAGGTACGCTACTTTGTCTTTTACTTAATACATACAAGTGCTTAGATACATATCCATCAGTCCCCGAGCCTCCAAGGGAGTAACTTGTTACTCGGTCCGATGCTCCTTAGAGAACTAGCATAGCTCCTTAGTAGCTTCGAATATGCACACACCGAAAGCCGGGATAAGTTCCACTTGGCCCAGATTTTGCACACTTCGAATATGCGCACACCTAGAGCCGGGTTAAGTTCCACTTGGCCCGGATTTTGTACACTTAGAATATGCACACACCTAGGGCTGGGGTAAGTTCCACTTGGCCCGGATTTTGTACACTTCGAATATGCACACATCTAGAGCCGGGTTAAGTTCCACTTGGCCTAGATTTTGTACACTTCGAATATGCACACACCTAGAGCCGGGTTATGTTCCACTTGGCCCGAATTTTGTACACTTCAAATATGCACACACCTAGAGCCGGGTTAAGTTCCACTTGGTCCGGATTTTGTACATTTCGAATATGCACACACCTAGAGCTGGGTTAAGTTCCACTTGGCCCGGATTTTGTACACTTCGAATATGCATATACCTGAGCCAATCTTGCTCTTTTCAGATCACTACCAATCATCGGAGTGCTGAGTTTCAGCGCCTCTTGGACTCACACAAGTTGTTGCGCTCGAAACACACTACGCTTCTTGCTGAGTTGGAGAAAAGGGGTAAGTTTTATCTTTGACTTCTCCCCCATCTTTCCTTGTCTTTTCCCGCCGAACTAATCTGTCATTTGGATTGCACAGCCGGAGTGGAGGCCGAAAATATGATTACGAGGAAAAACTTGGACCAGATAAAAGGTAATCCGTTTGGGCTACAGGTTTTCCATGCTTTCTCTCCTTTCTCCTGGGCTCTGCTGATATTCATACCTCGGCTCTGCCGGGTCAACAAACAGTTTCAGCATCCCTTGAAGATAGTGTGCCCATGCTTGATATGATGCTGCATTTTCTTGAACAAGCAGGGCAACATCAGGCCGAGCTCAAGGAGAAAGATGATGAACTTGCCAAACTCCGGGCCAAGGATGATGAAATTGCCAAGCTCAAGGCTGAGATGAAAAAACTCAAGGAGCTCTACAAACAGAGATGGACAAGGCTGGCCATGACTTCACCGAGGAGCGAGAACGTCTTAACCTCCAACTTGCAAAGGATCAAGAATTGCAACACTAGGCCGACGTCAAGCTTGAGTCGGCAAGTATGGAACTTGAGCAGCTCCGGGAGAGGCGTGCTAATTGCACCACAAAGCTGACTCGAATCCATAGCCATATTTCCCGTAAGTTCTTTTCCTTCCTTCGACATGTATTTCTCCGGGTTAAACTCTTTTGCTTATTTCACTTGTTTTGATTTCAGGCAAATTCCCAGAGGGCGATGCCATTGCGGTTGCTACGGTTACCAAGTTCTACCAGCAGAGGGGTACCCCAGCTAGTCCTGGCTCTGAAAACATTCCCTATGACATGGAGGACTTGCTGGTCAGCCTATCCTCTCGCATTGAAATAGTGAGGAACTATGGTTCGGGTCTCTTGGATTCATCCGTCCGGATCTTCCGTGCCCTTTGTCCTAGTGAGGATCCTCCAGAGGGGTCCACTGCTCTGATTAGCAAATTAATGGATTGCGAGACCCAGCTTGACCTTTGGAGGGAATCTGCCGTACATGCCAGAGCTGAAACTGTACTCCACTTCGTGCTCAGATGGTATGAGAAACTAGATCTGAAGGTTCTTGAGCGCTTGCGCACCGGGTCTAGGTGGTCGAATGATCCGCATTGGGTAGCTTGGCGTAAAGCTTGTGTCCATAATCTTATCCAGCTTCCTTGGCGCCGTTGACGACGAATACATCGAAGATGGTTCAGATGACGAGGAAGAGGACGAAGCCTCGGATCTTGATGAAAATGAAGATTATGATGAGGCTGAGGCCGGAGTTCCACCTGCTGGCGCCGAGTTACCTCCTCTTGTTGCTGCTCCTTGAGCACGAAAAAACACTTTGAATTTTATCAGATCCCCGGTATGCCAGGTGCAGGTGTATTAAGCACACAAATTATGTTTTGCTACTAAGTTGTTCATGCCGGATTAACTTGGGCGTTGTCCCCGAGTTTCATTTTCTTGTTCATTCAATTTCATGGCTCGGCTCGCGTCTACCTTGATTCGGTTTTGTGACTTACGAGTCCAAGTTTCAAAAATTGACTTAACAATACTTGGAAACTTTAGGATTAGCTCAAAATAGTCCAGCGTAGTAAAGGTAAAGTAAACATAGGGTTAGTCCGAACAACAAATATCGTCTTGATTAGGTTCCTTTCCTTAGTCGTTTTTCGTGTGTTACGCAATTCCAAACTTGTTCTCTTGCTTGCCATGAAGACAATTCTTGTTGGACAGCAAAAAGTCAAAAAGTTGAGTTTTTGGTGCTCACACACTACTAATCCAGCTTAGGTAGAAGCAACTTAAGCTAGGCAACATAAAAATAAATAACAAACAAAGAAGACAACCTATATTACTAAGGCAGTCCCCGAGTTACTGCTCGAGGTGCCAAGATTTCATTGATAAACTCATTGCCGGCATACATACCGACATATGAGAGACTCGGATACACACACTTCTTTGTTAAGTGTAGAACGGACGAAGTAGAGCTATGTTCCATGGACGCTTAGATTCCTCGCCGGACCTGTCCGCCTTGTTCTTCTCCTGTGGTTGTGCATCAATGAGATAGTAAGAGGCATTGTGCAATTCTTTGCTTATGATGAATGGCCCTTCCCAAGGGGGGGATAACTTATGCATGCCAGCAGTACGTTGTACCAGCCGGAGTACCAGATCACCTTCTCGGAAGACTCGGGGGTTTACTTTCTGGCTATGATAGCGTCGGAGGTTTTGCTGATATATGGCGGATCTGGACAATGCCAATTCTCTCGCTTCTTCCAGCAGATCAACATCATTTTGCCGGGCTTCTCGCACTTTAACTTCTGTGTATTGGGTGACCCTAGGCGAACCATGCTCTATGTTGGCTGGTAATACAGCTTCTGCCCCATATACCAGAAAGAATGCCGTATAGCTTGTTGATCGATTCGCACTTGTTCCTAAACTCCATAGTACCGCTGGTAATTCTTCTATCCAGCACCCCGCTGATCTTTGCAGCGGCTCAATGAGCCGGGGTTTTATCCCGGATAAAACTAATCCGTTGGATCTTTCCACTTATCCGTTCGACGCGGGGTGGGCTACTGAAGCAACGTCCAGCCGGATCTTTTTATCTCGGCAGAATCGCGCAAATGCTCCTTCAGCGAAATTAGTGCCGTTATCTGTTATGATACTGTGAGGATAGCCATATCTTAGGATGATATCTTTGAGGAATGTCACGGCCGTAGCTCCATCACATTTTCTTATCGCCTTTACTTCAATCCATTTTGTAAACTTCTCAACCATCACCAAGATATGGGTCATATTTCCACTTGCCGGCTTAAATGGACCAACCATATCCAAACACCATACAACAAATGGCCAGGTAATTGGTATGGTCTTGAGCTCTGACATTGGCATGTGTGTCTTGGTAGCGTACCTATGACAACCATTGCATTTTCTTACTAGATCCTCCGCTTGCTCCAAGGCATTTGTCCAGTAAAATCCATGCCGGAAAGCTTTTGCTACCAAGGCTCTGGATGAGGCGTGGTGCCCACATTCCCCTTGATGTATGTCTCGGAGGATGTCAAGCCCTTCTTCCGGGTCAACACACCGTTGTAGGACATTCGTGACACTCCTCTTGTATAGTTCGTATGCCTTTGCGCGCCTCTAAATTTGCCTTGAAAGCACTTCTTCATTGGGCAAAGATCCATCCTTCAGGAACTGGAATATGTGCAATGCCCAAGCTGGTATAGCTCGCACCAGAAACACATCCTCATCAACTTCCATTAGATCCACCGACATAACATCTGCCGGGTCAGGCTGTGCAGTCCCCGGGTTCTGCGAAGCAGTCCCCGGGTTTCCTGAACCACTTCCCACATCAATTTCCATGGGCACACCCCCAACTCCGGATCGGCCGGTATATAGATTGACTCGGATTCTGGGGATGGCCTCATAGATGGCTTTCTGAGGTTCTCTAGTGCTACACCTGGCGGGATCGCTTATCGAGTTGATCCGAGCTTAGACAGTATGTCGGCAACCTCATTTTCTAGCCGAGGTACATGATGAAACTCACATCCCTCGAAGTATCATGATATCTTCTGCACATGAAATCTATATAATGCCATGTTTGCATCCAAAGCATCCCATTGCCCTAAGACTTGTTGAACCACCAAATCCGAGTCACTAAAGCACTGGATCTGACGTATTCCAATCTCTTTTGCTACTTTGAGTCCATGCACAAGTGCTTCATATTCTGCAACATTGTTTAATGCTGCGAAGTGGATCTGCAGGACATATTTCAGCTAGTCCTTCTTGGGTGAGGTAAGCACAACTCCGGTGCCGAACCTGGTTTTTGTTTTTGATCCGTCAAAATGCATCCTCCAGTAATTCGGATTGGCAACGGTGGCTCGTATTGCATCTCAGCCCAATCCACGAAAAAGTCGGCCACAGCCTGAGACTTGATCGTATCTCTCCTGTCATATTGTGGAGCGTAAGGGGCTAGCTTAATTGCCCATTTTGCAATCCGGCCGCTCGCATCCTTATTGCTCATTATCTCAGATATGGGGGCTTCACATATCACTTTGATGGGGTGCTCTTCAAAATAATTCTTTAGCTTCTTTGCCGCCATATATACACCATATGCCATCTTCTAATAGTGAGGATAATTTTGCTTTGACGCTGATAATACCTCGCTTAGGTAATATACCGGTCTTTGCACTGGCTTACCCTCCTCGTCGCGCTCTAGCACAATCACTGTACTTACAACTCGGTTAATTGCGGCTATGTAGATCAACATTGGCTCTTTTGATAGTGGAGAGGCTAACACTGGTGCTGTGGCTAACATTTTCTTTAATTGGATGAAAGCTCCATTGGCCTGTGGCGTCCATACGAACCTGTCCGACTTTTCCATTAGTTGATAGAGAGGCAGCGCCTTTTCTCCCAACCGACATACACACTGACTTAAGGATGCCAGGCAACCAGTAAACTTCTGCACATCATTAAGACACTTCGGCAATTCCATTCGCTCTATGGCTCGGATTTTAGTTGGGTTAGCTTCTATACCTCGGCTGGAGTCAAGAAATCCGAGTAATTTTCCAGCCGGGATACCGAAGGTACATTTTTCCGGGTTAAGCTTCATTCGGAACCTCCTTAGGTTTGCGAATGTTTGCCTGATATCATCAAGGAGCGTTTTGCTTTCCTTGGTCTTTATAACCACATCGTCAACATACACTTGCACATTTCGACCAATTTGATCATGTAAACATTTTTGCATATATGTTTGGTACGTTGCCCCTGCATTACATAAACCAAAAGGCATGGTGCGATAGCAATAAGCCCCATACGGGGTGATACATGCAGTCTTTATTTGATCATTCGGGTTTAGAGGTATCTGGTGGAAACCAGAATATGTGTCTATGAATGACAACAACTCACACCTAGCAGTAGAATCTATGACCTAATCTAGCCTTGGCAGTGTGAATGGATATTTTGGGCACGCCTTATTCAGGTTCGTGTAATCGATGCACATACGCCAAACCACTGCCACATTCGGGTCATCTTTCTTCTTTTCCACCAGCACCGGATTAGATAACCAATCCAGGTAAAGTACTTCCATGATGAACCCGGCTGCAAGGAGCCGAGCTATCTTATCTCCAATGACCTTTCTCCTATCTTCGGCGAAGCGGCGGAGAGGTTGCTTCACCGGCTTTGCTCCGGGTCTCACAATCAAAGAGTGCTCGGCCAACTCGCTCAGAACACCTTGCAAGTCCTGTGAGGACCAAGCAAAGATATCCCGATTATCACGGAGGAAGTTGACGAGCTCGCTTTCCTATTTCTCATTTAACCCGGCACCAATTGTTACGATGCGCTCTGGGAATAGGTCATCAACACGTACTTTCTTTGTATCCTTTGTTGCTTGAAATGAGACACTTCCATGCGGGTTACTTAACACCGGCATATACTGCTGCGCGGACTGGGCCAATGCCGCTACTTCCTGGATCTTTATTTTCTCTTACGCAACCACAAGTGACTCGGCTAGGTTAGTGAAGGGTAACGGGTAGGCTACACTAGCGTAAAATCAAAAATTTCTACCGCGTCAACCAGGAATACTATTGTCATAGATCACGGGATTACCGCTAGACGCGCAGGTGCGGAACTCGATGAAGCACGTTGCGGCAGTGTAGATGTTCTACGTCTCCTCCTCGTCCTCGTCCCACGAGCAGCTCCCCTTTGCGCGGCTCGTCCAAGTGCTACAGATGCAGCACCTCCGAGGTATCCACACGTCCGGAGTGGAAGTCGTCACATGCCAGACTGCTAGGTCTGCGCGTGCAACACAGGCGGAAGAGGAGTGGCGGCTGGGTGGAATGCTCTCTCCTTTTCAGCTCGCCTCACTCCCTCTTATATAGGCATCCCTGGTGGGCTTCTACATTAGCAGCCCATTAGCAGCCTAAGCCTGGTCTAATTCGGATCCAATCCTCATTAGGCTTCCAGCCCCTAAAGTGTGTGACCCTATAGGTTCATACACGTATAGACATGACGCGAGTACACTTACTCCGTCAATAGTTGGTAGCGGCCTCTAGCAAGACGTGCCAACTCCTAAACGCATATAAAGATCATTCGGACGAACCATCACAAGGTTGAGTACATGTCTTTCCCTTTGCCTCACGATATTTGGTCTAGCTCTAAGCTGACCTCTCTTTCTCGATACTGTGATTCAGAATCCCTTTACTAGGTTAACTCTTAACCATATGTAGCACGGCCATGCATTTCTGGATCCGATCACTCGAGGGGCCCAGAGATATCTCTCTCAAGTAGAGAGGGGCAAATCCCATCTTGATTGACCGATGCCTTGCAGCATGTATCAGGACAAACCCGAAAGCTACCTTTATAACTACCCAGTTACGGAGTAGTGTTTGATAGCCCCAAAGTAGGTCGATCCACATCTCAAGTACATGCGACAATCTCAGGTCTAAGGACAAAACGTACACGATGTGTAGAGAGAGCTGCAAGTATTATTGCTAGTCTCATGTTGGGTCAGTCCAACCCCATGTTCATAACATGTGTCCACATCATTGGTTTGACATCTCCATGTCAATGACTTGCGAAACATAGTCATTAACCAATCGATGTGCTAGTCTAATATTCACGTGTGTCCTCGCATGAACTCCGACTAGGGACAATTATTAGATAACCATACAAGTAAAGAGTTTCACAAACAATTCACATAATTGCCAATCAATACAAGTTGCCTGGTATATGGATATTCAAGGAACATTATAATAACTCATGGATACACATGAAATACAATCATCTCTATGATTGCTTCTAGGGCATATTTCCTTCAGTTAGACCCGGCTAAAGCACACTCAATGGAACGTCGGAAGTCCCCTGCTATGGTAATTACTCCATTTGTCCCAGGCAACTTCATTTTCAGGTAACTGATGTGAGTACTTGCCATGAATTTGTTCAGGGCTAGCCTGCCGAGTAATGCGTGATACGCACTTTCTAAGTTCACAACCTCAAACTCCAAATTTTCAGTTCGGCAGTTATCCCTTGTGCCGAATAACACGTCAACCCGGACTTTGCCAATGGGTTCACAGGAAATACCTGGCATAATGCCATGGAAAGTTGTCCTTGTGGCTTGGAGCATGTTCTATGATATACCCAACTTGCGCATTGTGTCCACGTACATGATATTGATGTTGCTGCCTTTGTCGACCTTAGAAAATCTCACACTGATATTTGGCCCGATGAACATTGGGTCTAGCACCAATGCGTACGAACCAGGGCTCGGTATGAGATTGGGATGGCCCTTGATACTCCAAGTAATTTCCTGCTCAGACCAAGGCATATACCTCGTCACTACCGGCATAACTGCATTCACTTCCATATGTCGGTGCTGCAAGATCTTTCTATATGTCTCTTCCGTGGTAAACACACAGTAACTTTGGTGATGCTCTCTATATTCATTTCTCCCCTCATTGCCGGGATATCTTTGATCTGGTTTTCCACCTGATGCACTTGATCCCTTCTCTCATGATTCTCATACCTCGGCGAAGGTGGTGGCAACATTAACTGTTGCGTATTTGCTCCGGAAAGCAGTTGCTGCCTAGGCAACTCATGCCGAGGTTGATCGTTCCGAGGTGCCTGAGCATTCCCTGAACTACTTTGCTCTATCTTCCTCATCCACTCACATTGCCGGGTTGTGTGACCCGCTGGGTTACTCGGATTTGGCGTGTGAAATTTGCACGGCTGATCCAACATTGCCTCATACGTGTACCTCGGCCGGTCTTTCTTTTCTTGCCACTTTCTCTTTTGCTCCAGGCGTCCAAGTTTTCTTGGCGTCATTTCTCGAAGTCCACTGTTGCCCTCCAGTTTTCTGACACTGATTAGTCCCAGTTCCGGGTTGATCTTGGTTTACAGCAGCAACTTGTTGCGAGCTATACCTGTAATCCGGTCTATCATCTCTTCTCTTACCCCGGTAATCATTTCGTCGGGATGATCCGGCTCCATTTCTCTAGTAGTACTCCTCATTTGACTCGTTCAACATTAGCCAGGCTTGAGTTGGATCACCCAGACCATATGAATCAGCAATCTGGATTGTCTCCGCCAGTGTAGTTGGCATATCCCTTTGTAACCTTTGCCACAACATGCTTGCATATCTACACCCTTGTGCAAACCAAGCTATGGCCTGAGACTCAATTACGCCTTCACACGAGTTTATCACGTTGCACCAGCGAGTTAGGAACTCCCGGTCTGTTTCATTTGGTCTCTGTTTGCACATTGCTAAGGTTTGTGGCCTATTCGGCCTCTGATACATGCTCAAGAAGTTACTGACGAACATTTCCTCAAAATCGATCTAGCAGTTGATACTTCCGGGTGGTGAATTGTTTAACCATACCCTCGCTAGCCCCTCCAGCATCTGAGGTTCGTATCTCACTGCCCATCTGAATTTGCCTGTCGCAATTTTCACTGCTATTGCGTAGTTGATTAACCAATCCTCCGGCTTGGTGCTGCCGTCATATGTTTTCATGCTTCTAGGTAACTGGAAGTTAGGTACTAGAGGCTCCTTCATGATCCTGGCCCCAAAGCATGTGGGACCCGGAGGACCTTCCCCTCGATTAGCTCCGACCTATAGAGCCGATCTAGCTTCAACCTGGTGTCATCAGGCAGCAAGTTCCTGCTTCCCAACCTTGATCCTATCACATGATGGTCCGGCCTATGGTATCCTGCATTCACCATTTCCGAATCACCGTCATAGTTTCTATCTTGCTCTTGTTGAGCACAATTTTTCAGTATACCTTGTCCGGCATTCTGCTCCGTTGATGTTGTTGCCGAGGTGGGTTTTGCCCTGCACCCGCCGAGTTTCGCTGTCCAGCATTGCCGTTTCCAGCGTTTCTCTGACCGGCATTGCCTTGGTTGCGATTACCTCGGCCAGCTTAACCTCGGCTGACACTTTGTCGATCCTCATTTCCTTGTATTGCTTTTCCTTTCCCTTCCCTTTCCGGGTCATACGGGACTATTTGTTTATTTCTCCTTGCCGAGGTTACCACCTCCTCTCTTCTAGGGCCATCATGCGGGGATGATGCAGCTCCAGCGGATTTCTCCGGGTTACTCACTGCCGAGTAAACGACCTTGGAAGCCCCAGCTCCTGCCGGATTAGCCCTAAGCAACTCTTCATTATGTCTGTTAGCGATCCAAACTAACTCATTGACCCTATCCTGCTGTCTTTGCCGGGCTTCACCCGTCAAACCTTCTTGTTCATATACAGCTACATCTGTTGCCCTGAGGTTCTTTGCCAGGGTGCTGTACTTCGGCAGCCCCATGGACAAAATGTTCTCTGATTCCTCAACTCTAGTATCACCCTCTTTGTTCATTTCACTAATGAGGTTTCTCCCTTTTACTTTTATAGCATCTACCTTATTTCCTCTTGCGTACTCGCGCAGCATCATGTTCAATGACTGCTGAGCCGCGGCTATATTTTTCGCACCCTCTAGTATTTTCTGCCTAGTTTCCTCTAACTCATCCTGTGCCTGAGTCGGATCTACCACAGGTGCTATGGGACTTGCCAAGATATTTATCGCCTGCTGCAACACGTTTTCTGGCCTCTCTAGCAGAGGACCTCTACTTTTCCTCGGCCCCTTGGGTGTTACCTCCAGATCTGGTGCCGGATCCTTGCTCGCGCCAACACCAGGCACTGTCATCATCACCTCAACGCGGTCCGGGGAGCGAGTGATACGTGCACTGTGAGCCGCGCTAAGGGGTGGCTCGCCTCCCTCGACGACGTGCCGTGGGTGAACGCAAGACACATCGACGCCGACATAGATCCTGTGGGAGCCAAGCTTGACGAAGATGCCATTGCACGGTGGAGGTCGCTTGCCGAAGCAGCCAGTACTGTCGCTGATGGAGTCCAGTGCTCCAAAGCGCTGAACGAGCCCAGAGAAGATGCCCTCGCCGTTGCCAATGATGCTTCCTGTCTGGATCTTCACTCCTGCTAGCGCCGCTAGCCCCACGGTGAGCGCCAACTGTCGTGGTGGTGTCACGGCAGATGCTATGGATAGGCTAAAGGTGGGCCAATATGCACTAGCGGGATCCAGGGAGGGATAGTGTGGTGATTCCACACACAAATGCTTTGTATTCTCCAAGTTAACAAGGTTACAAATGCTCCTTGAGCTGTATTGGGGAGAGGAGGAAGAAGAAACTCTCTTACTCTCACCACTACTTCTACTCAATGAAACAACCACCCAAATGCCAATCAACCAACCCAAACTCCAGAGGCCCTAGTGCCCCTTATAAAGGGGAGGCTAGGTCTCTGCCTCTTCCCAAAATAGCAAACCGACCGGGTCACCTTTTGCCATCGTAAGCCATGCAGAGGCTACGTAAGCCTCTGCGGCGCCAGCGTCAGTCGACATAGGGTGCATCACCTTTGTCGGCCACGCCTCGCTGGTCCCTCCCTCTGCCCGCTTCTCTCACGCTCCTACGCACAGAGGTCACCTTTTGACCAGCGAGATACCTTCCTTCTCTTGCAAGCTTGGTATGATCCGGCCCCGTGGGTTCATGCATACAAATTACAAATAGCCCGCCGGCATACAACGTACGTCGGCCGAGACATAATCAGGTGGACATCCTTCGGTCCGGGTTACTCCGTAAGTCGGCCTGCCTTGAGGTAACCCGGCCAGCTTACACTTTGACCTTGCGGTACCTCGGCTAACTCGGCCTTTATACCCCGGTGTTACCCTACCCGGGGGTATCCCCCCAACACACTTTTAACTATCGCCAATTTTAGGGCCATGTCAAACTTCATACATAGAAATTGTGTATGCACCCTTTGCATGCGGCTCAATACATAACTGCCATGCATGGCCTGGAAAAAAAACGTGACGTACTGTGCGCGTGTCGTGGTGCACGGTGCAGTAGACTGCGCGACACGTTGCACGGTGGTGCAACGAAACGTGCCTTGCTTCCATCCACCTTAACTATAGAGACCCTCTCTGCACACCCACTCTCACTCTCGCTCACTCAACCCACGCAACCCTCTCCACTTTCCCACCAGCATCTGCAAACTCCCGAGAATACCCCGTCCGTGCCGGCGATGGCGGAGGAGGATACGGTGGCCATCGTCGCCTCCGAGGACACCGGTGAGGAGGCCCCTGTCTCCTCTCTGGTCCCCCTCGATGCGTTGAAAGCAGCCGACGTCCATGTCTAGGCCCCAGTCGAGCCATCGATGGCAGCAGTAGTTCACGTCTAGGACCCCATCCTTGCTACTGATGTAGCCACTGGCGAGGCCCCCGTCTCCTTGTCGGTCCCCTTTGACGTGTTGAAAGCAGCTGCGGTCCCTGTCTAGGCCCTAGTCGAGGCATCGATGGCAGCCGCCGTTCCTGCTAGGCCCCCGTCCCCGCTACCGACGGAGCCGCCGAAGAGGAGACCCCCACCGGCGAGGAGGCCCCCGCCGGTCACAAGTAGATCAAGCACTTCATGGGAACCTACGATCCAGATTAGTACATCGCTCTGCTGAACCCGTACGACACCAACATCGATGGTTGGAGGTAACTAGGGTTTGCTCCCCTCCCCAGGTTTTTCTACAGTTCGCATCGTTGGATGCTAGATGTTGGTTTATTAGGATTCGCTTGTTTGCATTTCGATTGCTCAATCTTCTTACATCATCTACTCCCCCATTTTCCTTTTCTTCCAATAGGTTTCCGGCAACGACGTCTGCAGCGATGTGGAGTCCATGCACACCAAGACTCGTCAGGTGCTGAGGAGGCTACGGGACGGCCAGTACGACACCTTCTTCACTGGCAGCGACTACAGCTGCCCCTTCTGCAAGGGTATCGCCTTCTGCTGGGTGAGTCTCACTTGCACCGGCTTCAACTCCTTACTGAGGCATGCAGAGGCCCCGGGCTCCAGCATCCACAAAGGCAGCAAGTGCGACACCGTGAACATCAACGCCTACATCGCTGAACACCGGGCTCTCGGCATTCACCTCCGAAATCTCCAGCGGGTGGCCGTCAAAGAGGGTCGCATGCCTCCAATCAGGCCCAAGGCCCCCAAGATCAAGGGACTAGGTAGCAATAATTGGAGGAAGCGCCGGAGGGAGGAGGCGGAGGTGCGGGCGCATGAAGGAGGGGTTGAATGTGTCTTCTGTTGCGGCCGCTGCTGCTAAGCAGCTTCTTTTGATTTTCTATATTTTGCTTGCATCCTATTTCTGGCTGAATGCATCGAACCTCATTAAGCAACCTACTTTCTATCGCTATATCATATTTAGCTACGCACAACTATATGTACATTTGTTTTGTTTTCTGAATGAATGTATTCTTCCTCATGTGATTTGCTGCTCTAGATTTGCTACCTGATCGGAGGCAAAAAGAGGTCCAAAAGGGAACAAATTATCGAAGAGAGAATCTTCTCTAGATTTGCTACCAATTTGGGCAAAATGAAACATATGTGTTTAGCAAGAGAGGAAAAGGGGTACTCTTTCAAACTTCCAGTTAACGAGCTACCATCTTGACGTCTCCCTCTACAAGAAGGAACACGATGCCGTCCATGGAAAAAGTCGTCGAGTGGTCATGTCACGTTTAATCTAGTCTGCAAAGGCTACTATTGCTACTACAAAAAATGCACAGGGGAACGAGGTCATCGAGTGCATGGTTGTCGGCGGGACGCTGCAATTTATTGCCTCTTGATTTTAATAAGACATATCCCATTTTTACACAGCGCTCTCAATGTCACTTCCAACTGGGCCCTACCGCTAGTAACTTCCATGAGTGAAGGGCCCCCCTCGAGTAGATCTAACGTTGCTAGAAATTGGTTCCACACCACTTGCATGCAGTGGAATCGAGGACTTCCATGAGTGTGTTCTCAATGCAACTCTAAAGTGGAGATCGTGGCTGTTTCAAAAAAAAGGGAACCCAAAAAAAGGTGGAGATCGTGGTAGCCCCCCGCCCACCACACGTGTCCACTCGAGGACTACGAATGGTCCGGTGTTTATAAACCCGCTTGACCTTCTTCTTGCATGTGCTCGTATCATTTTCCCCTAGTCTGTCTAGTCCCAAGACCCCAATCTGCAAGTACTGCGCATGCCGAAGCTCCCTCGCTTGCACTACCTCCTTCCCTAGGTGCGCCATGAAGCGTACGTGTGGAGATGAGCCAGAGTTGAAGCTAGTTGAAGGCGCAGCAGTAGATGGCTCAGTCGTTGCCAAGCAGGCGGAGGTGTCTTCTCCAGGCACGAATGCCTCTCGTCGCCACGCGGTCGAGGGTTCGAGCTCATCCGTCCAGACAATAGCCGTCGTTGCCGAGCAGCAGGTGGCCGACAATGTCGTGGCCGACAATGTCGTCGTGCCAGCGATAGATCTGGATGGGGGGTAGGCGGCATGCGGAGGCAATTCGGTGCTCTACATCAACCACCCCATCACCGTCCAAGAAATCATCAACGCAATCGTGGAGAATGACGAGTTCGAGGAGGAGGTCCCTGATGAGGAGTCGGAGGTACTACATTGCTAGCTTCTATAGTCGCCGTTGCAGATTTCACTGTTCATACATAGGATTTGCTCAATCGTGTACATATTCTTTTGCTCTTGAAGTAGGGTAGTATATATATGGTTCGATCGGTCGATTGATGCATTTGCCATCTAGTCACAAAACCCCAATCCGTCTAGTCACAAAACCCCAATTTGCTCATCTGCCATCTAGTTGAGTTTGCTAATTGAGTGTTAAATTTGATAAACAACATGCCTATAAGATTACATTTCTATTCCTTACTGAGCCGAATGTTTCAATTTTGCCCCAAAATAGTGCAAGGGCATCTGATGGTGTCGTTTTCTTAGGGATGGTTAGTGAACCTGCGGCAGCAATGCACATAAACAATATAGGTTATGTTGTTGGTATTTTGGTTCTCCGACTCCATTTGTGAAATAATGAGGCCCTAATTTTTTTCTCATATGGAACCTATATATATAACCTTTGTATTGTTTCTGATCTATGAATGTGTCGTATGATGCATATGTATATCCCTGAATATTGTTTTGTACGATTACATTTCAATTTATTATTGTGGCCAATGATTCAAATTTGCCCCAAAGAGAGGCAGACACATTGGTGTCACATTTTTTCAGGGATGAGTTAGCGAACCTGGGGCCATGTACAAGATCAATATAAGTTGTGCAATTGTTACTTGGTTCACTTACGCCATCCCTGGATAAACTTATGAGGCCGTAGTCTTTATTCTACATTCATAGAACTATGATATTTGAATTATCTATTCCATGCATTCATAGTGTATAAGAATTACATTTCATCTTGTCACCGACGTCGATGATTGAAGTTTTCCCCCAAAGAGTCCAAGGGGAGACACATATGATGGTGTCATGTTTTAGGGATGGGTTGGTGAACCTGAGGCAACAATGCACACAAACAATATAGGTTGTGTTGTTGGTACTTTGGTTCGCCAACTCTATCTCTGAAACAAATTATGAGGCCCTAGATTTATTCTCATATGGAACTACATATATGATCCTTGAATTTTTTCTGATCTTTCCATGATTGATATGATGCATATGTATATGAATGGTTTTGATCATAAGTATTTTTAACATGTACCTGAAGATTAATTGTTTCGTTTTTATTTATAATTACAATATTTAGGCTTGTTTTTGTACCTGACTATGTATATCCCTGAATATTGTTTTGTACGATTACATTTCAATTTCTTATTGTGGACAATGATTCAAATTTGTCCCAAAAGAGAGGCAGACACATTGGTGTGAGATTTTTTCAGGGATGAGTTAGTGATCCTGGGCCGATGTACAAGAACAATATAGGTTGTGCAATTGTTACTTGGTTCACTCATGCCATCCCTGAAGAAACTTATGAGGCCGCAATCTTTATTCTACATACACTCTGATGCAATTATTTGTCATTGTGTTGAGATGAAATGATATATGAACCGATCAAACTATTGTTGAGATGCTTTATCTTTGATATCCATGGATATATTGTCTTACATATACATGTTGTCAATTCTTGAGTTGTAATACAATTCATTCATATGTATGAGTTCTAAGTTATGTTCTTAAAAATCAACAGGAGGATGATGATGAAGTGGACGATAGCAAGGTATCTAGGGACAACAAGAGCCGCTACGTGCTGAGGCGGTTACGGTGTGGGCTAATCTGTTTCCACCATAGGGGGAGACTGTTTTTCCCATTATATGGCAGAGCAATCAACGTGGACCTCGACAGCATGATCCAGCACGCGGTGGACGTTGGTAAAGGCGGAGAAAGAAGGCATAGGCCGATTACCTTGGCGCGACACGCAGCCTTTGGCAAATTCCTCCGGGAGTATGTCAGGACTGGCCTGTATCCCATTGACTAGGCTATCCCTCCCTCCTGCTGATATGCCCCTGCCCTGCTAGGCGTGTCCGTGTCCCGGCCTCCTACTGCCGCCCCTGCTTTTATTTTGTTTTAGTTAATTATTACCTGTGTGTGGCATGGAAGACAATATATCCGTGGTGTCTCTAGTGAACCTTCTATATGAATCTACTCCTTTATATGGAGTGCCTTAAAATTTCTAGTGTTCAATTATATTACTGATCATGCTCATGCACACTACAAAATATAGTGCTTGAATATATTATAATTGTCAAGGAATACATCAACAAGTTAAATTGGTCAAAATTATGTATTAAAGTAACTAAATGATCTCACATCGGCGGTGGACATTGGCAGAAGCCGAAGGCATCAGCCGAAGACCTTGGAGCGGCACACAGTCTTGAGCAAAACTTGAGCTACCACAGAGACCTCGACAGAGGTGGCAGAATTGGTGCGGGTGCAACCACGGCGATGACGAGCTTGGATTCTAGAGGAGGAAAACAGAACCGAGCATGGTCGACACGGTGACAAATCTCACCGGGAACCAATTCTCGTCCCTGCACTGTGCCATGCGTTCTTCCATGGTGAGGGCGAGCTCCAACTCGGGATGGGGAGGAGATCAGGGTCGAGCAGGTTCGTCACGTCCCAACTCTACGACATGGCCGCAACCACAGATTGCCGTTCCGGGGAAGAAGAAGACGCGTAATGGATGCAGGCGCCAACGCTGCAAGCCTATAGGGGGGAGTGCTGGGCCGAGCAGGTTCGTCCATGTCCCAGCTCTAGGCCATGGCTGCGACGCCCCACATATTGCCGCTCTGGTTAAGAAAAGACGCGTAATGGATGCAGGCGCCAACGCTGCAAGCCTAATTGACACCTAAGCGACGGGAGCGACATAACGGTGAGAACTGACAGGGGGGCCAACTTGATAGTCGTTAGCCTGATAATTTGTATTGAAACGTAAAGTTGAATTTGTGCCGAAAAATACCCTCTGAGTATTTGGCACACCAACTGTAGTCATCGCGGCTGATTTCAGGGAACTTGGGTACCGCGTTGCCTAGGCGCCCCAACTTTCGGGCCGCCAAATGATATTCTCGAGAGGGATAGAGAGGGATGGCTCGAGCTTGTCAGTGACGGTGATATAGGGGCTAGCGGCATGGCGGAGGGTAGGGGGCGACACGGTGCTTCCTGGCGGTCATCACACGCTTAATGGCGCGGCACGGTGCGGTCGAGATTGGTCGGGAACGAGCGGTGCTCTATGCGGGAGCAGCAGCATTCGAGACGGTGCACAGTGGCTACGGGTCACACGGCAGCGAACGGGCATGTCTGGGAGGTAGCTAGGGTCATGGCGAGTGTGTGCACGCGTGGATACAGCGAGGTGGGACATGTGCGCGCTTGTCGGCTACGGCGCCCTGGCGTGCTCTCAGAATGGCGCAGAGAAAATGGGGGCAGCTAATGCGGCTGGTCCATAGCTTTCCCACGATCGAGGGGTGGACAGAGGGTGGCAGTGGACGGTCGTCTGTCTCCTGGTCGTCGTGGGAGAGGGTGGCCTTGGCTATGGCAAGTTGTCCACGGTCGGCCGACGCGGCGGCTTCGAGCGGTGCTGCACTAGCACAACAGCAAAGAGGGAAGTGGTTTGCTACGCTGCTAGGTGCTGGGAGAGACCATGGGAGTGAAGAGGGGACAAAATGGGTGGGTTATCACTTCTCAAAATAGTAGAGTTAGGCAGGTTTAATCTGTGTCTGCCAAGTGCTCGATCAAATGGCCGTGTGAACACAAGATTTGAATTTTTGGCTAAATTTTGGTGAGTGTGTTTATCACATGCTTGAGTGTCTATGGTTTCTTGGGTTTTCCAAGGTGAATTGATTTGAGTGGTTTTTGCACAAGTGTGATCTTAGTACATACACTTGATTCAATTTTGAATTGTCCTTTAGATAGATTTCAAAATAGTTTCTGTGAGTTTGTAAAATGGGCTTGGGTTCAGTTTTACTTGGTCTAGAAAGGGGTGAGAAGAATTGGAAATGTTTCTATTAGAAATTCTTTACTAGGAACAATCAAAGTGGCCTAGTGGTTAATTTTGGTCAAAATGACCATTTGCTTATATGATTCATATTTGATTTTCTCTTCTTTTGATTTTGTTTGTAATTGGCCTAGATGATGCAGTATTCATCTTTAAACAATTCCTTATCATTTGTAGCAATCAATCATGGCAATTTCACTCAATCATACACTAATACAATTTATACATACACTCATATTCAATTTAATAATAAAAGTTTTTGTTAACCCTAAACTTGGGTGATTAGAACTTGGTAATCTTGATTAATATTTTTGGGGTGTTACAAACCTTCCCTCCTTAAAAAAATCTTGTCCCAAGATTTAAGAAAAACTAGGAACCAAGGAGATCTGGAAACACAGTCCTAATGTAATCTTCTCGCTTCGAACTAGCTTCTTCTTCAGTATGGTTGCTCCACTGGATCTTGAGAAACTTGATACTCCGAGTCCTTGTGGTTCTGAAGGCTTCTTCCAAAATACGGATGGGTACTTCACGATACGTCAGATCCTTGTTGATATCTATGGCTTGGTGATTAATCTTGTTGAACACTTTGGTCTTCTCTGGAACTTCTAAGAATTTGTGAATTAACGAGATTTGGAACACATCGTGTATGGATGACATCTCCTCCGGCAGTTCCAGTTGATATGATACTTCTCCTCGGTGATTCAAAACCTTGAAGGGTCTAATATATATGGGGGCTAACTTCCCTTTCAGACGAAAACGTTGCATTCCTTTCAAGGGTGCTAATTTGAGATACACAAAATCTCCGACATTGAAGGTCAGACCTCGATGTCTTTTGTTAGCATAACTCTTCTGTTTAGATTGGGCGGTCTTGAGGTGCTCACGGACTTTGTGAACCTTCTCTTCACCTTCTCGTAGGATGTCGGGTCCGAAAATCAGACTCTCTTGTACTTGCGACCAATTCAAGGGGGTATGACACTTCCTTCCATACAAAAATTGAAAGGGGGCCATTTGCAAACTAGCTTGATAACTATTGTTGTATGAGAATTCTGCGAAAGGAAAATAATCTTCCCATTTTGATCCATATTCTAGAACACAAGCTCTGAACATATCTTCTAAGATTTGGTTGACTCTTTCAGTTTGTCCATCGGTCTACGGGTGATAAGCTATGCTGAAGTTCAGCTTGGTTCCGAATCCTTCTTCGACTTTCTGCCAAAATATTGAGGTGACCTGGGTTACTCGATCTGATACTATGGTCTTAGGGGTTCCATGCAAACTGACGATTCTAGCAATGTACAGCTCTGCTAGCTTCGAACTTTGGTAGGTAGTCTTGACAGGTTTAAAATGGGCTACCTTGGACAGTCTATCAACTATGACCCAAATAGAGTCATTTCCCCTACTAGAGGTAGGCAAACCGGTGATAAAATCCATTCTGACAGAATCCCATTTCCATTCCGGATCTTCAATGGTTGCAAAAGTCATGTGGGTCGCTGATGTTCCGTTTTGACTCTCTGACAGATATCACACTTGTCGATGTAGCTTCTAATTTGTCTCTTCATCTTGTGCCACCAAAATTGCTCCTTCAAATCCTAATACATCTTTGTTCCTTCGGGGTGGGTAGAATAAAGAGTATCATGAGCTTCCTACATGATAACTTGTTTCGACTCAAAATCTGCTGGCACACAGATACGTCCTTTGTACCACAAAAATCCTTCTTCATCTTCGGTGAATCCGGGTACCTTCCCTATACCGATATGACGATTGATTTTGTCGATACTTGCATTTCCTTTCTGGGCCTCCTTGATCTGACTGATCAAAGTGGGTTGAAGTTCTATGCTAGCTAAAAATCCTTTGCTAACTAGATCCGTTCTAAACTGCTCCAACTCTTCATGCAAACTTGGCTGGGCTTCTTTGATCATGGTGTTTAATCTACACGGCAATCTGCTAAGAGCATCTGCTACCACATTGGCTTTGTCGGGGTGATAGTGAATGTCATGGTCATAATCCTTGATTAACTCTATCCATCTCCTTTGCCTCATATTCAGCTCCTTCTGGGTGAAAATATAATTCAGACTCTTGTGATCCGAATAAATCTCACAGCGGTTACCCATAAGGTAATGACGCCATGTCTTCAAAGCTAAAACCACGGCTGCTAGTTCAAGGTCATGGGTAGGGTAGTTTTTCTCATGTTGCTTCAGTTGTCGGGACATATATACTATAACTTTGCCTTCTTGCATCAACACACATCCGAGACCAATCTTGGATGCATCACGATACACATCAAAAGGCTTCCTGATATCCGGCATAATCAAGATTGGGGCTGAAATCAATCTCTTCTTGAGCTCTTGAAAACTTGCTTCACATTTGTCCGTCCATTCAAACTTCTTATCATTCTTTAACAATTGGGTCATCGGTCTTGCGATGCTCGAAAATCCTTCAACAAACTTCGGTAATATCCCGCTAATCCGAGAAATGCGCAGACTTAGGTTTGAGTGGTTGGGGCTTTCCATTCTTCAACATCTTTGATCTTGGTAGGATCAATAGCAACTCCTCTTGCCGACACAATATGTCCTAGGAATCCTAATTCCTTCAACCAGAACTCACATTTGCTAAACTTGGCATACAACTAATGTTCTCTAAGGGTTTGAAGGATGGTTCTCAGGTGTAGCTCATGGTCTTCTTATGACTTGGAATAGATCAAAATATCATCAATAAAAACAATGACAAACTTATCCAGAAAGTTCATAAAAATCTTATTCATGAGATTCATGAAATAAGCGGGGGCATTGGTTAATGCAAAAGGCATGACCGTGTACTCATATGTGGCATCCCGCTAACACCACTACTAGAAAATCACTGTGTTTTTGTGTTGCGCATCATCATGACCGCATGCTCATGTCATCATGCCACATTGCATTTGGGCATCATATTAAATCTTGCCTTTTATTATTGGCTTGCATTTTTTCCTATCCATTATACGTGTCTTTGATTTTGGGTTCGTACTAAATTGTATTTGATTTTTGATATATGCTAAGTGCCCAATTTGAGCTGAGGGCATATCTCTTCATTTTCATTTCCATCACTAACATGTTGCTATAGCTGGTCCATATGAACTTTCTCCATATTCCACCACACATGGTACCATATGGGTTTCTTCGATTTGCTTGGATTTAATTATGCCATATGTATTTATGTGGATCCTTGCTATCATATATTATCCATATTATCTTGCCTAAAATATACCATATATTGTCCATATGGGTTCTTATTTATTTGCTTTGGATTTAAATCATACCCATAGGAATGTGTGGTTTATCCATTCAAGTTTGTTCTATTTAAATCCTAGTGCTCTTGTCTCTATCTATCTACACCATCTTCCTGTGTACCGTTCTTCTTGTTCAGAATTCTTTGAACTTTTCTTTTGTTTAAATCCTAAAAGTAACCTCATTGCCTCTCTCATTGGTTCAAACCATATCATGCATTTTTTTCGTGCATTTTCCTAAGCCTAAGAGCATTTTTGGAAACACCATATTTTATTTTTCTAACATATCCCTACGGTATAATATATATTAAGCCGTCATCTCTCTTTGTTATTTTAAAACAAAACAATATTTTTCGGTCTCTTACGTGACCATAAAAGTTTTTCTTATTTTACTAAAAATAAAACAGGCAAAAAGCCCGTCTAAAGTTTTGGCCCAAAACTAGTCCTATCTAGTCTACTTTGAACTATATAAATATTCTATTCCCCTTCTTCTTTCTCCCCAAACCCTAGCCCCAAAATATCTGAGATCTAGATCTGAGAAAATTTTCCCTCTTCTTCTTGCTAAATTCCACCTACCCACTCTTCCGTCTATCGCCGTGTTGCTCATGTTCCTGTGGCCGTTCGCGGGTGTGCATGACATCCATCGGCCGGTGTGCAATGCCACCGTACCCATCGATCCATTAAACTCCATGCCACCTTGGCTCTTCGTACAAGCTAGCAGCCACCAAGCGCAGCAGCATAGCGCGTGCCCCTGCCCCTTGCTCCTCCCACTAGCGCACAGGAGCCTAGCAACCAGGTACTTGGTAGCCGCTCCGCTCCCTTTTCCTGCACGTGTGCACTAGCCAGCCGCGCCGGCTTCTTTTTTTTCTTTTCTCCCAGGCTGCGCAAACTCAGCTACATCGTGTATCTGACTTCTATTTCCAATTTATCGCATCGGCATCAAGCGCGCCAAGCTTCGGTTCCTATCCTGTTGATATTGTTTTGTGTTGAGCGACCCTTCTGTCCGTCAGGTGTTTGACGCAATGTGTATAGGAGTTTTGCTTCTGTTTTTCAACGTAACCTATCACAGCGATGTTCCGTGGGTCTTCTACTTTCACCAAGATGATCATCACTTTGTCACATGACACTGGTACTTGCCGTCCAATGATGCCACCCCGTCGATACGTCCCCTTCCGTGATGCTGGATATTATCTCTTTTCACCTATAACTTGAAGATGGCTTCTTCGATTCTGATCCGAGCCGTGAGACCTCAACCCTATCATATTTTCTATAAAATAAGATATATCTTGTTGCATATAATCATACATGCTTGCATACATATGTTGTAGTTTGGGGTACTTTGTCGACTCACCTAATAATTAAATATGGAGTCCATATGCGGGATTTTCTAGTATATGTCCCCATTTAAATTTGAGTAGCGAACCGTGCCATGTTTTGCCTTGTTCATACAACATTTAAATTGCGGGGTTCTAAATAACTTGAACCTTCTATTTAATTGTCGAGACCCCGGTTCCGCTTAATATTGCCTAGTTGCACCGCATCTGTGCCATGCCATGCATCATATCATAAGCATGTCGGATCTTTTGTCGTAGTATTAAATATTGCATCCGGTGTTTCTTCTAGTGTTTGCTTCTTCACGGATTAGGCCGATGAGTTGATGCGAGTATCGACAAGTTCTCCAGATATGAT
This sequence comes from Avena eriantha, assembly GCA_910589775.1. Lineage (NCBI taxonomy): Eukaryota > Viridiplantae > Streptophyta > Magnoliopsida > Poales > Poaceae > Avena > Avena eriantha. Next base: position 148,499,051 of record OU342743.1, read on the forward strand.
TCTTCGAAAGTGTTTCCCAGGCGAGCATCTCTCCCCCTTCTACCTATTTTGCATTTATAGTCTTTATTTCCTCCTGTTGATCTATTGCTATCCGTGTCGCGATGCTTTAGTTTTCGGGCACCAGTTTTATCCCGTGCAGCCTCCATATTGCCATGGACACCTCCTAATACCTGGTGTTTGGTAGATAACTGGTATTGCGAGTCGTAGTTGCTTGCTCAGGTGCGATCTCGTGTTGTCGATTATCACAGTTGTTTGTATGCTGGCAGATGTTTATGGTGGAGATGATCATGACTTTAAATACAACTATTAAATTGCTGAGACAACTAATGAAAGAGGCACCAGTGGGCAATATATGCTATTTGGTTTTTATATCCACTTGTGTCCCGTAGGCCCCGAGTACTTGATACCTGTTCCTTGACTATTCGCACTATCCACATCCGGGAGAGTCTATGAATCCCCCTTAGCCAGAGCTTGATTCATTTCTTATTTCTTGGGGCCACAAACTAGTTTGGGGCTTTATTACTATCCTGTACTTATGCCATGTTTTACTGCTTTATTTAAGATTGTGCGTGGAGCACCTATACTGTTTTGAATCGCGCCACGTTTTCGCGATATCGACAAGCCCAGTCACACTTTCGGGTTCCCAGTCGTTTACAGCCGTCGTCGCAAACCCTGGGTCCGTTCCGGAGCCGGCCAACTTTGTTGCGGGTAGCTTAGTGGGGTGGCCCCCTGAAATATTTTATGAATCCTATGATTTCTTTGTCGTGAAAGCCTCGTTGGGTTATTATCTGGTTTTTCCGAGGTTGATCGTGTGTGTGTTGCTATTTGTGCACCCCTGCAGGGTAAATCTTTCTAAAAGCCGTGTCCGCGGTTATGGACGACCTAGAGCCTAGTATCTCGATCATAGACAAGTATAACTAAAGTAACGTCTTTAATTTGACTAAATAGCTGACTGGTAAATAGTGCAATCTTCATGGAATGATCAATAAAACTGCCAACGGAAGGGTTGTTCATCCGCTTTCTCGTTGGTAAGCAAGAAGGAGGATGGATCTGTTACTTTATACTGTTATAACTGTTGATTCTATTTAACGGACATCCGTCTATCATTGGTTAGGCGGATGGTTAGCGAGTATCTATAGACTTGTTAGGCATTATCTTTTGCTACAATTGCGTCACCCAGGTTAGACCTGCTGAGTACCCCTAGGGTCTCACACGATAAATTGTTTGATTTAGATGAACAGGTGTATTCGCAAGATGGGTACTGGGTGGAGGAGACAGATGATGTTGGCAACGATCACTCGGTGTAGAGATTCCGGGGATGGGGATCCGTGAGATCTGTGGGTGGGATGTGCTTATTTATGTGGCATCTTATGCCAATTTGCTTCTTATCCGTACTCAGATCTTGTTTCCCGCTTCCGCTTGATACTCTCTTGATTTATGTATGAGGAGCTATCCTACACTATTATCTCTATTTAGGATATTTGGATCTTGTCGTATAGCGTTGCAATATTTCTTTTTCTTTTAGATGGTATGGCTCTGAGAACTGTTGTAAGGTAGCTTGCATACATACTCACTTGTGTATGTATTTGATCTCTCCACCTGTTGCCTACGTTGCTCGCTCTTGTCCCGATGTTCTTGGAAGTGGTTAGGACGGTCGACGGACATACACGTGGGTGGCCCTGGGCCTCCGCGGTAAAATCCTTAACCACTTTTGGTTCATCCAGGCTTGAACTTAGAGTGTAGGGTCCGAGGTTGTTACATCATACAATCCATATCTAGTGGTAAAGGCAGTCTTTGGGATATCCGTTGCACGAATCTTGAGTTGATGAGAACAAGTTCTAAGATCAATCTTAGAAAACACTCTGGCACCAGTCAACTGGTCAAACAAATCTTGTATCTTCGGCAGTGGGTACTTGTTCTTGATGGTGACATCATTCAGCTTTCGGTAATCAGTGCACAAACGGTTACCTCCATCCTTCTTATCCACAAACAAAACAAGCAATCTCCATGGCGATGCGCTTGGTTGAATCATGCCTTTCTCCAGCATAGCATCAAGTCGTTTCTTCAGTTCCACTAATTCAGATGGGTTCATACTATAAGGTCTCTAAGCTATGGGTCCAGTTCCAGGAACTAGTTCAATGATGAACTTGATATCCCGATCTGGAGGCATACCGGGAAATTCATCTAGGAACACATCGGGGTATTCACAAACTACTCTGACTTGGTTTAGGGTTGGTTGGGCTAGACTCTTGTTGCATCTGAATTGATGGGGCAGAGTCTCAGATACATGCTCTACTGATACTCAAGTGCTATTGGTCATGGTTATGGCTTTCTTGGCACAGTCGATTAATCATTTATGTTTCGACATCCAATCCATTCCTAGTACTACTTCCAAACCTTTGGTTCCTAGTACTATTAGATTAGCATAAAAATATATTCCATGGATTCTGATAGGTACAGCCTTGCAAATTTTTCTAGCTTTGGTGGTTGAACCAGGTATTTGAAATATCATAACATGCTTCAGTTTTGTTGGTTGAATCTTACTAGTGCATGCAAATTCTTTTGTAACAAACGAGTGCGATGTTTCAAAATCAAACAACACTCTTGCAAGTACTGAGTTAACAGAAAACATACCCAGCACGGCATCTGGCGCTTCCTGAGCTTCTTCAGCATTCATGTGGAACAGACGGCCGTTGTGGTTGAGCGAGTTCCCCAGGGCAAATATCCTTCCAGGCTGAACACGGCATTGCTCCTAAGCGGGTGCATTCACATTGGTGGCTACTGCAAGCTTCTTGGGGCACTCGTTGGAATAGTGACCCTTGACTCCACATTCAAAGCAAGTAATCAGAGACTTGTGTTTTCTTGCAATAGGCACAACATTGCTTCCAGTCATTGTGGTAGTATTGTTGTTGTTGGTGTTATTGTTGTTGGACTTGGGCAGTGCACGGTTGAAGTTATTGGAGTTGTCGGGGTTGTTATTGTTGTTTCCGCCAGACTTTAGGTTCCTCCTCTACGATTGGGATAGTTTGGACGGGACATAGGGGGTCTGTTGTTTCTTGGGGCATATCCTGCAGACGGGTTGGGGAAATACTTCAGGGTATGGTGGGATCCTGGCTGGCGCATCATGCGATGCTTACGTTTATCTTTCATTCCATCTGGATGGCAGAGTCCACTAGTTATTCTAGATCCACGAAACGGATGTTGACTAACACAGTCTGGATCTCATCATGTAATCCATTTAGGAACCTTTTGCTTCTTCTTTGCTTTGGTGCTAATCTCATCAAGGGCATACCTAGCCAAGGATAAGAATTTGTCACGGTATTCCACCACAGTCATTCTCCCTTGCTTCAATTCCCTGAACTCATCCCTCATCCTAGTGACCAAACCTTGGGGCACATGGGTGCGGCTGAACTTGATCTTGAATGCTTCCCAAGTCATCATATGAACTTTGTTCATGGTACGAGTACTATTCCACCAGGCTCTTGCATCTCCTACCAGATAATGGGTGGCAAATAGTACTTTTTCATTGGCTTCAACTCTTGTGACCTGCAAGTTGTTCTCCATGGTTTGCAGCCAGTCATTAGCATCCAAGGGATCCTCAGACTTACTAAAGATAGGTGGGTTGGTATTCTGAAAGTTCTTAAGCTTGGATCCATGGTGATCCTGGTTTCTGTGACCTTGGGTATTGTGGGACATATGAGCTATCTGTTGAAGAGTGGCTAAGTTGGCTTGACATTGGGCTCTACTAGCTTCACGGTCCGAAACTAACATTTGCAGAATCTGCAGTATTGGGTCCTAAGATGAACTGATTCCTCCGGGATTTCCACGAGTCATCTGAAGATTGAGATAGATAATGAGATAAGAGGAAAATCTCTAAGGTTCATGGTTTTGTTTCAAAAGCTTTACACTTTGAGTTTGACTCAGGTTTTGCAAACTAACATCTTCCTCTCATTCATTCATTCAAGGCACACAATACAAACACACACCACAACAGAAATAGAAAACATATGGTTTTAAGAACCATTCTGTGAAACTACGATATAGGGGACCAGGTACAATTCACTCCTACGGTAGTGCTCAAGTGCATCTAATCATCATCAATGAAGTCGGAATCGTCATCATAAGTGTGGAACTCCATGGCATCGTTGAGGTAAGAGTATAGATCTCCCTGGATATCTTCACCTTTACCCTCCTTTGCTTCAAGCTGGATTTCCTGTTTATGGATGGTCTTCTCGAGAGTGGCCACCTTCTTGTGAAGACGATCGATGATCCGATCCTTCTTTTCACGCTGGCAACAAAGTGATTGGCGTTCCTTGGCAAGAATGGCAAAGGTCTGGTCCTTCTTGACTGTAATGGCATGGTTGTGGTTGGCGTAGGCATGGGCGTTGTCCAACTCCTTCTATCTGTCATACAACACGAAGTCAAGATTATCCACCTGGTGCTTCAGCTCGGGGTGTCCTGGCATCTCCAAGGGCATTCCCATATAATCACGCCTTATTCATTGAGCAAAGCGAGTTCCTTGGATCTGGTTGATGTTTTTTCCACACAGACAGGCAAGAGCTTCATGCATAGCCCTGGCTAATCCATCTAGCCAGTTGTTCTCCCTCAAGCTGAATTGGATCTTTTCCGAAGTGGGTGCTTCCATCTTGCCTCTGATATATGCAACTATGAGCCATTGTTGATCTCCTCCTATGTGATCGTTGAGTTGTGCCCCGAAGAATTCCGGGTGCGGGCGCTCAAGATACACTGACAGTGCATCTAGATCCCTCTCAAAGATCAGGTGGCCTCTATTCCCCAGCTGGTAGAACTTGCAATATTGGACCTCCATGTATAAGCATTTAGGGTGAGCAAGTTAGTGGGGTGATCAAGTGTGTCAAATTTTAGGTAGAGTTGCAAGAATTTTTGAGGAACATGATTTTTTATTGAAAAAAATCAAGGATAAGAGTGGGAATAGGTTTTCATAAATACTCACTTTTTTTTTGAAATTATGTTTTTGTTAGGATGTCCATTCTAACTAGGGTCTCCTATGGTCAGGATGGCTCTGATACCAACTTGTCAACACCCGGAGTTTTTATCCCAGATGCCTGTTATGCCATCCTAGGATTACCATTTTTGCGAGACATAACATAATTGGTACCATAGTACATCATCCATTACAAACCATAATAAAGGTCTTACAAAAAAGTATCTCATGCTCCAGTCTTAATACAAATCAAGTAGCGGTAAAATAATGTAGTAGGGGCTCCATCTTCAGAGTCACAAGCAATGCTGATGATGGGAGATGATCCTAGTTGTCATAGACCTCTTGCTGTCCATCATCCTAGTAGTCCTCCTCATAGTCTGGCCACAGGAATACCCATGGACAAAGCCATGAGGACTCTTTAAGTACTGACAAACTATCACTAACAAGTAAGGTAGTTCTAATAGGAAACTAAAGCTCTAGGTTTATTTGCAAAAAGCCAGGTTTATCTCAAACTAAGTTTAGAAGTAAATAAAACTAATTTAATGTTCTACATCACTTAAGTGGGAACCTAGTTTTCATGACCACAATCCTGTTGTGGTCAAGTCAAAGTCATAGTTCACTTCATAAGTCATTTTTGAAAACATCTGACAATGGAACAGTATGGCCACTCCAACTGTCCAAGACCGCAGACGCAGCTATTTGAATAGTTTGACACTTTCACCACAAAATTCGATACATCCGTCAGGGATAACCCTGAATCATCATACTTAGTATGCGGATAATCAATCATAACCTTTCAATTACACACTCTAGTATAGGAACCTCCCCTGTGATCTTGGCCCCCCAGCCATGGCCATCTACCATCCTGGGCACTTCATAGGTGGACATTCATCACGAGGTAGCCTCAGCTCAACCTCTTCCGCAAGGGAACCCATACTAAGGCATATAAACTTCCAGTTAAGCCCTACGCAATTTAGGTATTGTGGTTGTACGGTAAAGTTGGAATGGTATCCCATCCGAACCCAACCATCAGTTTTTATAAAGGGGCTAAGGCTCATGCCTCAACATTTTCATCATCAAACCATTGTGTTTCTCAAGACATGTCAAAACATCTCAATAGAATGAATCATCATTGCAAAGTTTTCATAATCATTTTCACCAAGTATTCCCATGTAAAGTGATCAACTTTTATGCTTAGCACTATCCACAAACGTTGAGAGTATTCACTAATGAGGGGTGTTAATCAAGTGTAACTATCTAACTCTATTGTTATGCCTCTTGATGAAATCTAAGTATAACTAGTTAGGCCTAGTTTTATACTCTTTATGGTATCTATACTATTGTTCCAATACTCACAAAGCACAAACTAAAAGTAAAGAGCTTTGGTAAAAGTAAAAGAATAAAGCTTGCAAGTAAAACATGGGATTGGTATAATCAAGGTTGCATAACCAAATTATGCCTAGGGCATCTTGCATAGGTTATCAAGTTTACAAGTGTTAGCTTGCATAGTTCTAGCTTGCCTAGTTATGAAACTTGCAAGTGTTATCTTGCATAGTTAACTTGTAGTGTTATGCTTGCCTTGAGTAGTGCAGTGGTTGAAATTTCCTTCCTCTTCTTGGTAGTACTCCTCCTCCTCGTATCGCGGATCGGTACTAGCGTCTATAAATGAATACGGGGTACACAATCACCAAACAATACTTAACCATTTCTATTTAGCAAACTAAGGTTCACACTAGATGATCTAGCATCATCAAAAACATCACATGAAATAAAGACCTAATCTTATTTATTTTATTCTAGAAAAGTAATTTCTACTGATTGAAAATACTTAAGATTTAATATTCTCCAATTAAAACATGGGATCATGTTGACACATGTAATCACCACATATTCTAATACATGGGAATGTGATTTAAAGTGTATTTTACAAAGTTGAAAATTACTGTTTAATACAATTAAAGTGAATAGAAATGCCTATATAGCATTCTTTTAGTACTAGTTCAATATCATTGCATGTAAACCTAAATATTTCTACATATTCAGATAGATCTTGTCAAATGTGATTTTTGAGAGTTGGAATCAACTCAAAAGCATTTATGGTTGATTTTTGAAAAATGTTTGAAGTTGGAAAAGTCTCTGTCTTGTTATTTTTACTATAGGAGATTTATAATTTCAAATGGTTTGAATCCAATGGTCTTGGATAGATAATTTGAATATCTTTCTAACCAACTTTGGAATCATGCAATTTGGTTCAATGAATCTCTTTGAATTGATTTTTGAATCTACTGACATAATCTAGTTTTAACTAAATTGGAAAAATCCTATTTGGATTGACAGGCTTGTGTGGGAAAGTAAATGGGCCAGCCCAACTGCAATTTGTTGGCGCAGCAAGCTGCTGACAGGGGTCCCACTAGTCAGTGGCTTATCTAACCCGAATCGGTATGTTTCAATCTAGGCCATGCGATTAGACTAGGATCTACGGATGTGGTTTGTCATCTCCGGCGAACAGATCCTGTGTGAAACGAACCCTAACACGATGGTGGGGGTACGTGGTGGCTCACCAGGGCTCTAGCTAGGGTCGGCGATGGGGGCGAACGACATTGTAGACGACGGCGGTTCGAATGGTGGTCGCGGTGGCTCCTGGGGTGGCTCTAATCAACGACGCCATTCCTTCACTGTAGCAGCGGGCTCCTGCTAAATTCCGGTGATGTGGTGCTCACCTTGGTCTGGGGAGAGGTGTGGGAGGTTCTTTGAGGAGTGGGGAGTGAGATGGTGTGGTGAATTGAGGCGGAGGTGGCCTCTATTTATACACCAGCGAGAGGGACAGAGCGGGATGGCTCGGGCTCGTCGTTGATAGTGATACTGGGGGCTAGCGGCATGGCGGAGGGTAAGGGGCGACGCGGTGCTTCCTGACGGTCATCACACGCTTAATGGCGCGGCACGGGGCGGTCGAGATTGGTTGGGAACGAGCGGTGGTCTACGTGGGAGCGGCGGCGTTCGAGACGACGCATAGTGGCTATGGGTCGCGCTGTGGCGAATGGGCATGTCTGGGAGGTTGCTAGGGTCATGGCGAGTGTGTGCATGCATGGAGAGGGCGAGGCGCAGCATGTGCGTGCTGGTCGGCTCCGGCGCTCTGGCGTGCTGTCGGCATGGCGCAGAGAAAATGGGCGCGGCTAATGCGGCTGGTCCATTGCTTGCCTAGGATCGAGGGGTGGACAGAGGGTGGTGGTGGACGGTCTCATGTCTCCTGGTCATCGTGGGAGAGGGCGGCGTTGGCTGTGGCGAGTTGTCCACGGTCGGCCGGCGTGGTGGCTTCGGGCGGCACTGCACTGGCGCAATGGCAAAGAGGGAAGTGGTCTGCTGCGCTGCTAGGTGCTAGGGGAGACCAGGGGAGTGAAGAGGGGACAAAATGGGTGGGTGATCACTGCTCAAAACAATAGAGTTAGGCTGGTTTAATCTGTGTCTGCCAAGTGCTCGACCAAATGGCCGCATGAACACAAGATATGAATTTTTGGCTAATTTTTGGTGAGTGTGTTTGTCACATGCTTGAGTTTGTATGGTTGCTTGGGTTTGCCAAGGTGAATTTATGGTTGAGTGGTTTTTGCACAATGGTGATCTTAGTACATACACTTGATTCAATTTTGAATTGTGCTTTAAATAGATTTGAAAATAATTTATGTGAGTTTCTAAAGTGGGCTTGGGTTCACTTTTACTTGGTCTAGCAAGGGGTGAAAAGAATTGGAAATGTTTCTATTAGAAATTCTTTACTAGGAACACTCAAAGTGGCCTAGTGGTTAATTTTGGTCAAAATGACCATTTGCTTATATGATTCATATTTGATTTTCTCTTCTTTTGATTTTTTTTGTAATTGGCCTAGATGATGTAGTATTCATCTTTAAACCATTCCTTATCATTTGTAGCAATCAATCATTGCAATTTCACTCAATCATACACTAATGCAATTTATACATACACTCATATTTAATTTAATAATAAAAGTTTTTGTTAACCCTAAAATTGGGTGATTAGAACTTGGTGATCTTGATTAATATTTTTGGGGTGTTACACTATAAGAGCCGCATTTCTTTTGGGAGTGGTGAAAGAACATTTCATGTTTTCCTATGTTTTGCGTGTTAGATAACAATACTATGGAGACTATTCATGTGCGCTTAGTGTGTAGGAAGTTTTGAGGGGGCCGGATAATCCGCCCCACCAAAGGCCGGATATTCCGGCCTACCTCATCGCTCAAAGGAAGCCAAGGCGCGTCGCTCGGTACCCGGTCGGATTTTCTCCCGGAAAATCCGAACTGGGGCGGTTTTTCCTACCCAGGCCGGATAATCCGGGTGTCACACGGGCCGGATAATCCGGCCCCTAGTTTTTGAGCAAAAGGATCCCAGGCGTGTCGCTCGGTATCCGGTCGGATTTTCTCCCGGAAAATCCGAACTGGGGCGATTTTTCTTCCCTAGGCCGGATAATCCGGCCCCAGAAGTTGATCAAGGGCAAGCTCGGTGCGACGCTCCGAGAGGGGGCAGATTATCTGCCGGATATACCGAGTCTAGGGCGGTGTTTTCCCCAGACCGGATAACCCGACCCTCACTTGGGCCGGATAATCCGGCCCCCAAAGGTTGCAACGGCTGGTTTTTGAAGGGGGTATAAATACCCCTTCTTCCCCAACGTTCAGAACTATTGATTCATTCGAGATTGACCAGACATTGTGCAAGATCTCTCATTCTCGATCTCCCACTTCAACCACCCGAAGGTCTTGATCTTTGATGGAATTGAAGGAGGAGAAGTTCATCATCATCATCAAGAATCAAGCGCTTCAACTCCTCTCCATTCACTTGGAGAAATCCCTTATCTAGTATTCTTGTCAATACCTAGATCTTGTTTATTGTATTTGATTAGTTTGTTCTTGTGGCAGCATGTTGTCATTTCAGGAGCCTCCAAGTTGTTGTGGAGTTGTTGCCCCGCTAGTTGTGTAAAGGCGCCGGTGCCTGCCTCGAAGGGTACCTATAGTGGAAGGTGGATCATGCCTTTTGTGGCGAGATCCATCGGAGAACAGGGTGAGGCCTTTTGTGGCATGGTGGTCTTAGTACCGCCCACCCCTCCAACGCAGATGTACTTCCCTTAACAAGGAAGAAACTACGGTCAAACAAATCATGTGTCTCCGCATGCTTCACTTCGGTTTACCCGTTCCTCTTCCACTCGCTCTTTACTCGCTAGTAGATAGGGTTGCATATAGAGAAATTCCGCCTAATAGTTTATCTAGTGAATTTATCCTTTGTGCTAAGCCTAAAATTGAAAAAGAATTAAAAATTGGTGTCGCACCTATTCACTCCCCCCTCTAGGTGCCCATACGATCCATTTCAATTGGTATCAGAGCCCCGGCTCTTAATTCGGGCTTAACCGCCTAAGAGTAGTATGGGTACCAAGGATGATGGAAATGAGGCTGTGGATAAGGTCACAATGGATGATCTCAAGTCGTTGGAAACAACCTTGTTGAAATCCTTTGAGCCAAGATGGAGGAGATCAATCAAATGATTGCTCGCCTTACATCATCCATAGCCCCATATCCATCCTCCTCTGAGGCTGTCACACCATCATCTAAGGAAAAGGGTAACACCGGATCCAAGGATGATGATGTGGAAGGTGAAAAACTTAATGGTTACACCTCCAAGAAGGGAAGTGGTAAGGAGGAATATAATGAGGTTCGCCACGTATATTCCCCTGACCCACCTATCCCTCATCCTCATATAAACAATAGGGGTGATCCACGCAAGCTCACTACATCCTCTTTTAATCAATGGCAATTCCTAATGAAATCTCATGTTTGCAGCTCCTCTATTGAATTGTGGAGTATTATTGAAGAGGGTCTTCATATTGGAGATCAAACCAATCTAACGAGAAGAGAACTTGTGGATAGCCAGTTGAATGCCACCGCTCTCCACATGATACAGCTGGGTGTGGGTCCCAAGGACATGCCACACATTGAACATCTCAACACAGCTAAAGAGGCTTGGGATGCTCTTACGGATCTCTTCGTTAGAAATGAATGCATGAGAAGAAACAGGTATGATGCCCTTAGTAATGAAGCTGAGGGATTCTACATGTTGGATGGTGAAAACCATGAGGACATGTATAGAAGACTCAAGGGCATCGCAACAACATTTCGAAAGCATGGGGCCACTCACATTGATGATGCATGGATAAAAAGGAAATATGTGAGTGCCTTAAGGCCTTTCGAGCCAACGGACTTGAATAGCCTGCAAGGTAGACAAAACTATCATCAAATGACATCCAACGAAGTCATGCAAGAAATGGCATCATTCAAAGTGGCAGCAAAGAATGTTAAAGATGCCCGTGAAGGGGCCATTGGAATGCAAAAGGGTGTCAATGTGGCTCTCAAAGCCAGTGTTGTTGAACAAGAGGAAGATGAAGGAGCTTTTGAGGGGGTATCCATGGACTGCCCCGATGAAGTCAAACGTGCTCATGGTGAGTACATGGCATTTTATGCAAGGAACTTTTGGAAGGACCCTGCCAAAGCCAAGTCTGAACTTGAGCGCAAGAACGGGTCAAATGGAAGAAGAGAAAGTGGCCCAAGATTGAGAACTTGCTTCAACTTTGGAGATAGAATGCACTTTGTAGCCAAGTGCCCTTATCAAAATAGAGAAGACAATGGTGGCAGGCTCATTCTTAAAGATAAATCTAAAGCACCTAAGAAGAAGCCATTTATTAAGAAGCATGGTCCTTTCAAGAAGCAACCCAAGATTGTCTCGGTAGCTCAAGAGGAATACTCCTCCGCAAGTGAAGATGAAGAGGATGATGATAGTTCCCGTGAGGTGGCTGCTATAGCCACCACATCGACTCCCTCATCTCTCTTCGACTCACCAAACGAGAACGCCATCAACAACAATGCCACTTGCCTAATGGCAAGAGGGTTCGAGGTATCAACTTCCAGCTCTTCATTTTCTAAGACTAACATAATTTTGGATATGGATGATCATGACAGTCTTAAAATGAAAGAAGAAGTTATTGCCTTGGATACTTTTTTCACTAACCTACAAGGTGAGCAAAAACTCCATTTTGATGCTCTTATGAGCCAACTTGCTCAAGCCGAAGATCTTCTTGAAGAAAAGGGCAGAATTGAAAGAGAAGATGCCTTGGAGATAGCTTCTTTGAAGAATGCCTTGGAAGAGGAAGAGGAAGCTCGAGTATCTTTGGAAGAAAGACTTGAATCCCTTGAGGAGTCACAAGAAGAAGCTGTAGCTCAGCTCATTAAACAACGTGACCATGTTCTTGCCAAGGTAAAGAAACTAAAGAAAGAAAAGATTGACTTTGGGGTTGTTCATGCTAGACTTTTGGAGAAGTTTGATAATCTTGGAAGTTCTCACAAGGCATTGAAGAGTGATCATTCTACTTTAAATGAGTCTCATGACCAGCTCCAAACTCAATTGAAATGGTATGATGTGCCAAGTACCTCCACTTCATCCTCTGGAAAAGAAGACCTTGCAAGAAGTTCTCAACACAAAGGTAAAGGGGTTATTGATGAGATACTGGGCAGGCAAAGGACAAACAATAGTAAAGAAGGTCTTGGTTACATACCCAAGACAAAGAGCAAGAAAAACAAGAAGAAGAACAAGAGCAAGACTGCTCAACCAAAGACTAGCAACATTACCAATGACAAGACTAATTATGATGGTTTTGCAGGGATCAACAATCCTAACTTTGAACTATATTGTGATTATTATGGTGATGTTTATGCTAGTTATGTAGGCCCTTATGATTGTTACATTCCTTGGTCTATTTGGGTTCCCAAGACCCTTGTTACTAACATGAGAGGACCCATTGCAAAATGGGTACCTAAAACCAAGAAGTAATTTTCTTACAGGGCTATGCTTCCGGTTGTTCTAAATGGGTACTCGATAGCGGGTGCACGAGTCATATGACTGGAAGCAAGGAGATCATCACGGAGATGCGGCCAAACCTTGACCACATAATCGTATCCTATGGTGACAAGTCAAAATCTGAGGTATTGGGTCTCGGCAAAGTTGTGGTGGCTCACGATATCTCTCTCATGGACGTCATGCTTGTTGAGACCCTCGGGTACAACTTACTTTCAGTTCGTGCCCTTGGGAAGATGGGCTTTGCAGTTTATATTGATGCTGATTTGGTGGTACTCTTGTGGAGCAAGTCTCTAAAAGTAGCTTTCGTGGGATATGTCGAAAACGACCTGTATGTGGTGTACTTTTCGGGGAAAACCACTACAGGCCCGATGTGTCTTTTCGGAAAGGCTGACGCGGGTTGGCTATGGCATCTCTGACTAGCCCACGTCAATATGAGAACTTTGCAAAATCTCCACAAGGGTGGCCACATTCTTGGACTAAAAGAAAATGTCTCTTTTGCCAAAGATCGTGTTTGCAGGGCGTGTGTTGAAGGGCAAATGCATGACTCACCTCATCGAAGGAAAACCATTATCTCTTCAAAAAGGATTTTGGAGCTCCTTCATGTGGATCTCTTCGGACCTCCATCTCATGCAAGCCTCGGTGGGAAGAAGTATTGTCTAGTGATTGTTGATGATTACTCAAGATACACTTGGGTTTATTTCTTCAAGCTAAAGAGTGAAACTCAACAAACTATCATCGACTTCGCCAACGAGGTTCAACGTCAACACAACGTCCCCATTCTGGCTATAAGGAGTGATAACGGCTCTGAGTTCAAGAACTACACCTTAAATGAGTTCCTAAGTGAAGAGGGGATAAGACATCAATATTCCGCTGCATACATCCCTCAACAAAATGGTCTAGCCGAGAGAAAGAATGGAACTCTAATGGATATGGCAGGATAAATGTTAGCCGAATTTAAATCTCCTTATAACTTCTGGGCTGAAGCAATCTCTATTGCTTGTCATTCATCCAACTGTTTATACCTCCGTAAGATCTTGGACAAGACTCCGTATGAAATACTTACCGGTAACAAGCCAAACATATCATACTTTTGGGTATTCGGGTGTAAGTGTTTCTTTCTTATTAAAGGAGTTCGTTTATCTAAGTTTGAATCTAAGGCATTAGAAGGTATTTTTGTTGGTTATGGTGCCGAATCCCACACTTATAGAGTCTACAATAAGCTCTCCGGAACTGTTGTAGAATCTTGCAGTGTGGTGTTCAAGGAAAATGACGGTTCCCATGCGGAGCAAGTTGGTGTTTGTGATGCAGATGTTGAAATACCCCAAGATATCATAAGAAGAATGGGTGTGGGATTTTTCCGCCCCATTGAGGAACCCCTTGTGGCGGACCGGGAAGGACAATGCTCTACTCATATAGAACCCTCATCTACACATACTCAACGTGTTCAAACCACGGGGGCAACTTCTACACCATCTCCATCAACTGCTGAAGGTCAAGATGTTCCAGGAAGCTCCAGGTCGGATTTTCCGGTTGACACCGGATTATCTGGCCACCCCGCTCCAGCTGACCATGTTGCTCTTGGTGGTGAAGATTTCAACACAAGCTCCAGGCTGGATTTTCTGGCTAGCCCCAGATTATCCGGCCCCTCGCCAGTTCAAGCAAGTCCTAGGCTTCCTGATGAAGCTGCTGCAAGTTCTCCCAGGCCGGATTATCCGGCCTCTCCATCGGCCAGATTATCCGGCCCTGACTCTCCAGTTCTGCAGCCTCCTGTTACGGCTACAGACTCACCTCAAGGGCACGCGTCTCCACCACCTGCTGCTGATGTTCCAGTTACTGATCAAGGTTGAGAAAATGCTTCCAATGAAGACTCAAGTGATGAATCTCCTCCTCCAAGAGACAACAAACTTATTGAACTTCATCGCAAGGCTCGGGCTGATCGAAACCTTGAGTTGAGGGGTCACACTCTCGACAAGGTTGTTGGTGATCTTCGACGAAGGGTTTCTACAAGAAGAGAATTGGCTAGTTTTGGTGAGCATCAAGCTCATATCTCCATGGTGGAACCTAAGAAGGTCTTTGAAGCTCTTGAAGACCCAGACTAGGTTGTTGCTATGCATGAAGAATTGAATAACTTCGAGCGCAACAAAGTCTGGAAACTCATGGAGAAACCCAAAGAGTGCCGCAATGTTATCGGCACCAAGTGGATTTTCAAGAACAAGCAAGATGAGAATGGCATTGTTGTGAGGAACAAGGCAAGACTTGTAGCACAAGGTTACTCCCAAGTTGAGGGCATCGACTTCGGCGAGACCTATGCTCCAGTGGCTCGCCTTGAGTCCATCCGTATCCTTCTTGCTTATGCTGCACATAACAATTTTAAGTTGCAGCAAATGGACGTCAAGAGTGCCTTCCTGAACGGTCCTCTACATGAGTTGGTATACGTAAAGAAGCCCCCAGGGTTTGAGGATCCTAACTTTCTGAACCATGTCTACAAACTCGATAAGGCACTCTATGGCCTTAAACAAGCCCCACGTGTGTGGTATGAGCACCTTAAAGAGCTTTTATTAGATCGTGGCTTCGAAGTTGGGCAAATCGATCCCACTCTTTTTACTAAGAAGGTTAAGGGGGAGCTCTTCGTATGCCAACTATATGTAGACGATATCATTTTTGGTTCTACTAATAAAGCTTTTAATGATGAATTTTCAAAGCTTATGACTGACAGGTTTGAGATGTCTATGATGGGGGAATTACGGTTCTTTCTTGGATTCGAGATCAAGCAACTTAGAGAAGGAACCTTTATTAATCAAGCAAAGTACATCCAAGAAATGCTCAAGAGATTCAAGATGACAGATCTCAATGGTGTCGCCACTCCGATGCAAACAAAATGTCATCTTGAACTTAATCCTCATGGTAAAGACGTGGACCAAAAGTTATACCAGTCCATGATCGGATCTCTTCTTTACCTCTGCGCATCTAGACCCGATATTGTGTTGACTGTGGGAGTGTGTGTAAGGTATCAAGCAGCTCCTAAAGAAATCCACTTAGTGGCGGTCAAGAGGATCTTTCGATATTTGGTTCATTCCCCTAACTTTGATCTCTAATATCCCAAGGGCTACAATTTCTCTTTATGTGGCTATACCGACTCAGATTGGGCTGGTGATAAGGATGATCGGAAGTCCACTTCTGGATCTTGTCAATTCTTGGGAAGATCTCTTGTATGTTGGTCCTCTAAAAAGCAGAATTGTATATCTCTCTCCACCGCCGAAGCTGAATATGTTACTGCTGCCAGCACTTGTACTCAATTATTGTGGATGAGGCAAACTTTAAAGGAATACGGTGTCAATTGTGACAAAGTGCCTCTTTTATGTGATAATGAAAGTGCAATCAAAATTGCGTACAATCATGTTCAACACACAAGGACGAAGCATATTGAGATTCGGAATCATTTTCTTCGAGACCATGTTGCTCGCGGCGATATTGATCTATCTTTTGTGAGCATGAAGAACCAACTTGCGGATATTTTTACCAAGCCACTTGATGAAGCAAGATTCTGCTACTTGAGGAATGAGCTAAATATCATTGATTCCAGGAGCTTGTCTTGATTATCCATGCACTCACTCGTACATCTCAATCCTTCTTTGGTCTAGGTGTGGGCATGGATATAGGGGGAGTGTGGTCCTAACTCATTGGGCTAACCCTCCCCCCATAATGCCAAAAGCAAGATAAATCATTTCTCTTAATATCATTTTGTGATATATGAGCTTATTGATGAGTATTGGTCATGAACCCAAGATATATCTTCGCGGTGTCACACCATACACTCCAACAAGGTGGCTTCGGACACCGCCCTCTCCCTTGAGGAGAATTGGATCTTTTTGGATGTTATTTGCGCTCTCATGTTCTTATGGGAATCACACTCAATCTTGGCTTTTATTTGATTTGGACTTTGCAAGTTTGAGTGTCTAGTACCATCTCAGTTTGGGTCTCTTAATCCTAAGCCTTTCCCTACCTCTAAGCCATCTATTCTAGCACACAAGTCCCTTGTACACCTTGTGAGGGTGTTGTTTGGGAACGCGGGGGCCTGGTTCTGTGTGTAATAAAATCCTAGATTTCAGGCTGGATAATTCGGCCCAAGTGTAGGCCGGATAATCTGGCCCTGGCGGATTTCTTCTTAAAGGGCAGGGCTCGGGGGAAGGGCTCATAATGAGGAGCACTTCTCCCCCAGCCCTCTCCTCCTCCCCAGCTGCCGCCTGCCGCCCCTCACCCTCCCCGGAGCCTCTCCGGCCACCGGATTTTCCGGGCCTCCCCGGATCTTCTTCTCCGCGCCTCCAGGTACCTTCTCCTCCGCGTTCTTCCTCCAATGAGTGAGGGTAACTCCCTCTCTCCCCATCTTTGGCTATATGTGTAACTTGTTGGATGGAACGTTATCTAGAAGGTTGTGTTTTCGCATAGATTATCCGCCCCTGGCCAGGCCGGATAATCCGGCCTGACAGATTCGACATTGAGTAGTTTTGTCCTATGAACTTTATGACTACTTTTTCCATGCTCTCTCCTAGACTTGTGTGTATGCTTATCCCCTTGCTATCTCCCTTATTCTCCTCACAGGTGGTTCCGATGTTCCCAAGACCTACACGCGCCATCCTCGCGCCAAATACTTTCAGGACGACGGACAGGGTAACTTTGTGGACGAAGTTGAGTTGAGGAGAAGGAAGAACGAAGAGAAGCACATGGCTGAACAAGCAAAGAGGACTAGGAAGGGGGTGTCCAAGAGGAAGGGCAAGGAGCCCAAGATCAACTACAGGACTTTGGATGCAGTCTCCTATTCTGCCATCCGTCACCGTGACTTGTTTGCTGAGCGGCCTCGTGATGATGAGCTGGGGGATACTCGTTTTTGGTGTGCAGAACAGAAGGGGATCTATGAAGACATGACAAGCCGATGACTGCTGATTTTCACATGTTTGCTGAGGTTCTGGGTACTCCTTCCGTAGCAGGGATAGAGCCAGCGGCCACCGCTTCATCACTCACCTGAAGCCCAACAAGGATGCAACTCTCTCCCCTTGCACTATGGACAATGACATTGTCGGTACTGTGGCTGGCCTTGCTCCCATCTATGCTGCTTTAGTGGGTCTCTTCCGTGACTCCATTACACCGAGTGGGGGCAACAATGACAGCATCCGTGGTCACCTTGTTCAGCTACTTCAATTTTCTCATGAGGTTGCCTCCTGCGAGGACGAGTCAGTGCAGTATAGGATGGATGTCATGGACTTCCTTTACCATGAGCTGTGTGATGCTATGTTCAACCATCTGTCCATTCCCTATGCACCCTACATTATGATGCTCATTCGTCACCTGCTGCCTGCTGAGGAATTCCACATCGACTCGGTGCACAAGGCCAAGAAGATCTACACCAAGATTCGGAAGACCTCTCACCCCTCCTTTGCTCCTGAGGGCCTCATGAGGGATGCTCGCAGGCCCCATGTACCTCCCGTTGCCCGTGAGATCAAGCAGCTGAACTGGTTCTAGCGTCACATTCTCTGCATGGGCGTGGACACGCGCAAGGGTCAGTAGGAGGCTTACAAGCAGCGCCATGAGTTGGCTCACTCCCACCAGCTCATTCTCCACCATGTGTCTGGCGCTTCGGGTGCTCCTCCAGCTCCTACACCTCCCACTCCGTATGCTCGGTGGAACTCTTCCTCCGGGTTGAACTATGGTGAGCTCGAGCATCACTTGTTCCCCTCTGCACCTGCTGCTGATGCTGATGATGAGGAAAGTGACACTGAGGAGCTTGAAGATGAGGATGAGGAAGAGAATGAAGAAGAGGATGAGGACGAGGAAGAGAATGAAGAAGAGGGCAAGGCGCAGCATGTGCGTTCTGGTCGGCTGCGGCGCTCTGGCGTGCTCTCGGCATGGCGCAGAGAAAATGAGCGCGGCTAATGCGGCTGGTCCATGGCTTGCCTGCGATTGAGGGGTGGACAGAGGGTGGTGGTGGCCGGTCTCCTGACTCCTGATCATCGTGGGAGAGGGCGGCGTTGGCTATGGCGAGTTGTCCACGGTCGGCCGGCGTGGTGGCTTCGGGCGGCACTGTACTGGCAAAGTGGCAAAGAGGGAAGTGGTCTGCTACGCTGCTAGGTGCTAAGGGAGACCAAGGGAGGGAAGAGGGGACAAAATGGGTGGGTGATCACTGCTCAAAACAATAGAGTTAGGCAGGTTTAATCTGTGTCTGCCAAGTGCTCGACCAAATGGCCGCATGAACACAAGATATGAATTTTTGGCTAAATTTTGGTGAGTGTGTTTGTCACATGCTTGAGTGTCTATGGTTGCTTGGGTTTGCCAAGGTGAATTGATTTGAGTGGTTTTTGCACAATAGTGATCTTAGTACATACACTTGATTCAATTTTGATTTGTCCTTTAAATAGATTTGAAAATAATTTATGTGAGTTTCTAAAGTGTGCTTGGGTTCACTTTAACTTGGTCTAGCAAGGGGTGAAAAGAATTGGAAATGTTTCTATTAGAAATTCTTTACTAGGAACAATCAAAGTGGCCTAGTGGTTAATTTTGGTCAAAATGACCATTTGCTTATATGATTCATATTTGATTTTCTCTTCTTTTGATTTTGTTTGTAATTGGCCTAGATGATGTAGTATTCATCTTTAAACCATTCCGTATCATTTGTAGCAATCAATCATTGCAATTTCACTCAATCATACACTAATGCAATTTATACAGACACTCATATTTAATTTAATAATAAAGGTTTTTGTTAACCCTAAACTTGGGTGATTAGAACTTGGTAATCTTCATTAATATTTTTGGGGTGTTACACTATAAGAGCCGCATTTCCTTTGGGAGTGGTGAAAGAACATTTCATGTTTTCCTATGTTTTGCGTGTTAGATAACAATACTATGGAGACTATTCATGTGCGCTAAGTGTGCAGGAAGTTTTGAGGGGGCCGGATAATCCACCCCACCAAGGGCCGGATAATCCAACCTACCTCATCGCTCAAAGGAAGCCAAGGCGCGTCGCTCGGTACCCGGTCGGAATTTCTCCCGGAAAATCCGAACTGGGGCGGTTTTTCCTCCCCAGGCCGGATAATCCGGGTGTCGCACGGGCCGGATAATCCGGCCCCTAGTTTTCGAGCAAAAGGAGCCCAGGCGCGTCGCTCGGTATCTGGTCGGATTGTCTCCCAGAAAATCTGAACTGGGGCGGTTTTTCTTCCCCAGGGCGGATAATCCGGCCCTCGCATAGGACCGGATAATCCGGCCCCCAGAAGTTGATCAAGGGCAAGCTCGGCGCGACGCTCTGAGAGGGGCGGATTATCTGCGGGATATTCCGAGTCTGGGGCGGTGTTTTCCCCAGACCGGATAATCTGACACTCACTTGGGCCGGATAATCCATCTCCCAAAGGTTGCAACGGCTGGTTTTTGAAGCGGGTATAAATACCCCTTCTTCCCCAATGTTTAGAACTCTTGATTCATTCGAAATTGACCAGACATTGTGCAAGATCGCTCATTCTCGATCTCCCACTTCAACCACCCGAAGGTCTTGATCTTTGGTGGAATTGAAGGAGGAGAAGTTCATCATCATCATCAAGAATCAAGCGCTTCAACTCCTCTCCATTCACTTGGAGAAATCCCTGATCTAGTATTGTTGTCAATACCTAGATCTTGTTTATTGTATTTGATAAGTTTGTTCCTGTGGCAGCTTGTTGTCATTTCGGGAGCCTCCAAGTTGTTGTGCAGTTGTTGCCCCACTAGTTGTGTAAAGGCGCCGGTGCCCGCCTCGAAGGGTACCTATAGTGGAAGGTGGATCAGGCCTTTTGTGGCGAGATCCATCGGAGAACAGGGTGAGACCTTTTGTGCCGTGGTGGTCTTAGTACCGCCCACCCCTCCAACGCAGACATACTTCCCTTAACAAGGAAGGAACTGCGGTCAAACCAATCCTGTGTCTCCACGTGCTTCACTTCGGTTTACTCGTTCCTCTTCCACTCGCTCTTTACTCGCTAGTAGATAGGGTTGCATATAGGGAAATTCCATCTAATAGTTTATCTAGTGAATTTATCCTTTCTGGTAAGCCTAAAATTGAAAAAGAATTAAATATTGGTGTAGCACCTATTCACCCCCCTCTAGGTGCCCATACGATCCATTTCAAGTGGGCTCAGAGGGCCAGAGGGAGTTGAGTATCCGGATCGCTGGCGGCATGATATCTGCGTCGTAGTTCCTTACTAGCTCCATGCGAGCGACGAGGCTCACTAGCACATCTTCTGTCTCGTAAGGGATTGACCCGACAGCAGGACCTGTGGGAATGCCATGTTGGTCGTGAGACCGGGCTACAGTAGTAGCAGCGAGAGTGTCACCTTCTAGAAATTTACCAGATAACAAAACAGAGGAAACAATGATCAAAAGCACTAAATCCGGTGAAATGAAAATTGAGCAAGGGAAAGGAACTCACGGGCAATATGGAAGAGGAGACACTAGAGCTTGGCATGGACATTGGCGCTGTTGGCCTAGCGTTTCTCACATTCCGATGTCACTGACGTATGTTTTACGTCGGCTTCCTGTAATAAATCATGGCCTTGGAAATTTGCATCGTCAGACGCTCTTTTTCCTTGGAAAACTCCTGGTCAGCCTTATATAGTTCAGATTTATGGAGGTCCTTAAGCCTTTGGATTTTGGCATTCGGCCGAGGAATCTCCGAGTCCTGGAGGCGCAGCCGAGCTATCTCGTCGTCCTTCTTCTTCAGTTCAGCTTGATGCTTTCTTGCTTGTTCGAGAAAATGTGTCATCATATCAGGAATGGGTACACTGTCTTCAAGTGCAACTGCAACAGTGGGTTAATCCGGCGGAGCCGAAGTATAAATATCTACCAAGTTAAGGAAAGAGCGCACAATGATCACGTGAACTAGACAAAATACCTTGGATTTTAGCCAGATTTTTTCGCAAGATAATGTTCTCAGCCTCAACCTCGGCTGCATAATTCGAGTAAAGAGTTAATACGGATCATGGATATCTCAAATGAACGCAAGTGAAAAAAGGAAAAGTCTTGAGTAAAGAAAGTTATTTTTTCTCTGGTGATCCTCCAAGAGCTTGCCATAACGGGCACGAACATCTTTGTAGGAGTCCAGCAGGCGCTAGAACTCAGTTGTTTGGCGGTTAGTGGTGATCTGAAAAAAGCAAGTCAAGGTTAGTTCAACGGGAAAGTGAGATTAATTCGAATTGTACAAGATCCGGGGCAAGTGGAACTTAACCCGGCTCTAGGTGCGTGGATATTCGAAGTCTACAAGATCTGGGCCAAGTGGAACTTAACCCGGCTCTAGGTGTGTGGATATTAGAAGTTTACAAGATCCATGCCAAGTGGTACTTAACCCGGCTCTAGGTGTGTGAATATTCAAAGTCTACAAGATCCGGGCCAAGTGGAACTTAACCCGGTTCTAGGTGTGTGAAAATTCGAAGTTTACAAGATCTGGTCCAAGTGGCACTTAACCCAGATTTAGGTGTGTGGATATTCGAAGTTTACAAGATTCGGGCCAAGTGGAACTTAACTCGGCTATAGGTGTGTGGATATACGAAGTTTACAATGTCTGGGCCAAGTGGAACTTAACCTGGCTCTAGGTGTGTGGATATTTGAAGTTTACAAGATCTAGGCCAAGTGGAACTTAACTCGTCTCTAGCTATGTGGATATTCGAAGTATCCAAGATCCGGGCCAAGTGGAAATTAACCCGGCTCCAACTTTATCACTATTTGAAATTGCTAAGGATGTAAGCTAAATTCTCTAGGAGCATCCGACCGAGTAACAAGTTACTCCCTCGGAGGCTAGGGAACTAGGGGATATATCTATAAGCGTTCATGCATGTGAAGTACCATAGTAGAAGAAAAGGGTTACCTCCATCATACGGCCAGCCAAAGAGATGGCCTTGGTGGCAGAGTTCATCTGAGCGTTGAACTCCACTGGGCCGAATTTCTCCGGCAAATCATCCTTCGGATCAAGGAATTCAGCATTGTTCTAGTTGTTCACTTACTCTAGGAGCAGTGGGCTGTAACGTTTGCTGCTGGGAGAATGACTCGTCACCAAGCCTTTAGTGTGGGCCTCTCGCCTCGCAGATTGAGCAGCAGTAGGATTGGTATGTAGGACCAGTTGCCTACTGCCTTCTGATCCGGCAGTGGGAGACCCGGAAGTGGTGCCCTTGGCTGGCCCGGTAGCTTTCTTGAGCTTGCCGGATGATCCAGAACGCTGGAGAAGATCCGAGCCTGCTGGTCCGGATGGTGCCTGAGAAGCTAGCTAGAAGATGTCCACAATAGACACCGTAGATCCGGAGGCAGCTGATGGAGCTTTTCTTTTTGGAGGCTTGGTAGAGGCTGTTGGTTCTGCTTGCTTTGGTGCCGAGGTTGCTGTTGGAGCTAATGCTGGTGCTGATGTTGCTGGTATCACTGGTGCTGCTGGTACTGGTGCTGCTAGTCCAGAAGAAACTGGGTTGAAGAAGAACTTGGTTGGGGCGGTGCCGATGAGACTGGCACCTCAAAACTGGGCGGTAGCACTGAAGAAGAGGAGCTAGGATGATCTGGCATAGCCGTATCCTGGGCTGCCCCACTACCCCCCACGCCGACATTGCCCTCCTCGTGACGAGGTGGGCTCTGATCAGGCGTAGCCGCGGAGTCCTCTTGAATAGGACTAAGCGGGCGAACGTCATCCTTGCGGGGGGGGGGGGAAGGACTGCTCCGGATCGGAGAGGAAATGCTGGAGCCGCTCTAGGGAATGACCCTAGGAGCTCTAGAAAATAAAAGAGCAGCAAGTCAAGAAGAGAAAGAAAGAAGAGCAGCAAGTCAAGAAGAGAAAGAAAGAACAAATAAGAGGCAAAGGCAACGGCAGAAATGGAAAGACCCAAGAGCAAACGCAGAAAGACTTACTTATCCGAGGTTGGAGGTACCTGAGGTTTGGGTGTCCTCCGGACCATGCTCTTGGCCGCTGGCTTGGCCGAGGATTTCACCCCGGACTTCTTCTACCTCTTCTTGGGTGGCGGCGTCTCTGAAGCTGCAGTAGAGGTAGCCACGCGCTTTTGGGAGGGAGCAGGGACCGAACCACTCGTGGCAAGGGGGAACCTCGTGAACCTGACCTGCCAGGTTAGTTGAAGATTCGAATATAACCGGGAATGCGTAAGATATGGGCACCATGTCAAGTACCTCAAGAACCTCAACATCCGAGTCATCGTCATCCGACTAATCCCTTAAAGAAGAGGCCTTACGAGGTACATTTGACGATGTCCGGAGTGGGAAGAAAACTCTCCGGATCAGGCTCCACCTTGTCTGGCTCGGCATGATCCGGCACCCACTTGCTCGCTAGCTCTTGGCCATCCTCCAGTGGCTACTGAAGGAATCGTTAAGAACAAAGCAGTAGTGGTTAAGTTAAAAAAGGTTATCCGACATACAAACAAGACCTGGAAAAATAGTAAGGGAGAAGTTTACCTTTGGTGGAGGGTTGTCCCCGGTATAGGGTGCAAGCCCCCATTCCCAAGCCTTGGAGAATTCCTTCTCCATGTTGAAGATGGCCTTAACCCGGTGGTACAACGTCGAGCTATCGAGCTCGAAGGAGGAAGTCCGGTGGGGATCGAGGGGGCCGCTCAAGTAACAAATCTTGTGGCCGCGTTTCTATAGGGGGGGACTCGGCTGCAAACGATGGTGATCATAATATCCCCCCCACACTGTTTCTCCTTGAGCAGCTCCTTGATCCGGTGGTCAACCTGGTTCACCAGGGCCGTGGGTCATTACGGAATGCTCTCCCATAGTGAGGTGTCCGGGACTCCAAGATTGAAGGGGAGGAGCCGGATCAAGTCTTCGTCCGTGGAGTTCTAGATGTAGAAGAAAGTCCGGGCGCAGCCCTTGCAAGACTCGAGCCCGGTGACCCGGGGGAATGCGGAGCCCTTGTGGGGAGGTATGGAGGCAGCCTCGCACTGGGTCAGATGCTTTTCTGCTAGAGTAAGCTCTGGATCCAGAACAACATTCTTCCGTAGACCAAAAAAACTTGATCAACATCTCCTTGGATGGCCAGAGGCCGATGTAGCCCTCAATGACGAAAGTGAAAGAAGAGGGAGATGTGATGGCATTGGCCGGGAGATGGTGCGGTTGTAATTGATAAGTGGAAATAAATTCATGGAAGAAGTCGGAAATAGGAAGGCCGAAGTCGTACTAGAAGTGGGAGAGGAAAACCACATACTCCCCTAGATTTGGAGAAGGGGAAATCTCATCGGTGGCAAGGTGGTAGGCGACACCCGCGGGGATGCAGCGCGTGGCGTATAGCCAATCCAAATTGTCTTCACAGACGAAGGCATCGTCCCAACCGCCGCACTCACGGCCCTCATCTTCCTCTTCCTGCTGAGCGACCACGCCGACCTCTTCCTCTGTCATGGTGAGGTCGAGGTCCTCAAGGACGAAGTTGGAGTAGAGGTAGCCGGTCGCGGGGAACCTAGAAGCACAGGGCCCATGGCGAAGATCTTGAACAGAGGCAGCGACGCGGTCGCTGGGAGTGTCTAGACGTAGTTGCGGCGGCGCGGCACTTGTGAAGGAGCAGTGGTGGCGGTGGCGTCGCAACGAAGAAGAAAGGAGGCAGGGGAGCATGCAATGTGTGGGGAACCTCCCCAAATCGCCCAGCCCCCTATTTAACTGTGTGTGCATGCGCGTAGTGGGATCCTTTGCGGTGGCCCTGCCACATGCTGTGGCCATGTACGTGACGGAATCAACCAATCAGACGCAAGCCACAGCAAGGGGCACATGGAGCAAAAAATCCCGTGACGCAACGTGGTGTTACGGTTAACGAGGCGTTGCTGCGAAGGGACATGTTTTGCAGTTATTCTTACATTACAACAGTAACCAGCGCAGTAACTGGCCATGGCCCTTAAAATGAGGCAAAGTGATGATTACCCTCAATGTAGGACATGGGGAAGCGTATAAGAGAACGAAATGTAACCCGGATATGTGAGAAAAGACCCGGCCATCGAGAAATAACTCGAAACGTGCCAAGGGAACGTAAAAGAAAAGACACTGGGTTAAGGAGTAACTCAGCCGAAGAAGTAAAGATCCGGATAGGGGAACCTGCCGTGGCCTTAAAAACTAAAGTTGCTAAGACCGCACCAGCTTCGGGGACTAATGTTGGGGGGATACCCTCGGGTAGGGTCACGCCGGGGTATCAAGGCCGAGTTTGCCGAGGTACAGCACGGTCAAAGCAAGTGCTGGTCGGGTCATCTCTAGGCCGGCCGACCTACAGAGTAACCCGACCCGTGGAGCATCTCCCTAGCCTTAACCCGGTCGGCATAAAATATATGTCGGCCATGTTTGTCTATCTATTATGCAGGTACCCTCGAAGCAGGGTTAGCCATGTGCTAGCCGGACTACCACTTGGCTTCCAAGAGAAGGAAGGAATCTCCTGCTGGTCAAAAGGTGGCCTTTGCTAGCTATAGAGTCAGCGAAGCAAAGGAGAGGGAAGGACCAGCGGGGCAGGGGCGACCAAGATGACGTGGGCAGTGTCGGCTTACATAGCCCGTGTCTGGTGACGCTAAAAGGCAAGGATTACATAGTGGGTTACGTCCATAGTCCGGATGAACCGTTAAAGAGAATAAAGAAGCATCTAGCTTTAACCAAGGGGCATATTCAGGGAATAGGCTACCACATGTGCCCTAACTTTTTAACTCGGGCTCCCCTATATAAGGAGCACCAGGGCCTCCATAAAAGGGGATCGATCATTTTCTCTGTCAAAGGTAGAAGTCTAGAGCTAGGTTGTGGGGAGTAAGAGACATAGTCTCCTTCTCACGAACAGCTCGAGGAGCACTTGTAACCACCATTGATAGAGGAAATACAACAACATCTATGTGTGGAATCACCATGTTTTCCCTCCTTGGATTCCCCTAGCACTCATTGGCCCCATCTTTAGCCTATCCATGGCATCTGCTGTGCCACCACCACGACACTGGACATGATGGTGGGCTCAGTGATGTTGATGGTGACCAGAGATGAGCGTGGCGTCGTAGATTCTGACGAACTCCGACAGAAGGAAATAGGAAAATTCCCACTACTCTGAGCTCCCCTTGACCCTGCACTACACCCAAATGAGCTACAAAGCACGACGCTTCTTCCAGACTACTCCACGGTTGTCGAGTGTTGGAAATATGCCCTAGAGACAAATAGTAGTAAGGACTATTATCATAATTCATATAGTTTATGATTAAGTTTTATATCATGCTATAACTATATTGAGTGGAAACATCAATACATGTGTGATATACAATCAACCAAGGGTTCTCAGTGAAACTCCAGTCACTAGTTCATTGGTCAACAGATGATCATGTTTCTTGATCATGTGGCATTTATGCCAGTTGGAAATGGAGTCAACTCATTCTGAGAATAAGACGATGAACCAATACCCAACCTAAACATCGTGACCCGATCATGACACGAAGTTCAAGTTATGATGATTAGAAATGGATCCTCGTACACTATTCCTTAGACCGTGAGGCTATATCAATCACTGTCTCCCGAGAGTGCTTAGATAGCATCAAGCGCCACTTGGTAATACAGTGGTTATATAGGTGTGTTCAGGTACTCAGAGGAAACCGTAGAGGCAATATATGTCAAGAACGGGATTTGTACGTCCATGTGACACGAAGATACTGAAGGAGAACTCAGAGAGGTTATATTCAATAGCTGTGCAGCGTGTGATTTGATCACAAGGATATCACTTGTCGGAATGAGTCAAGTAGCTTTGTTCGGTAACGAGATTCAACACGACATGGGGATGTCATTGATCAGATCTCGGGCAATGCAAGTATCGAGAGACAAAGGGAATAAGACACGACTGTCCGGTTCAAACGACGAAAGATCTTCGTGGAACGCATAGGGGTCACATGGTCATCCAGGTCCCTTTGTTGATCATTGGTCCGGGAGTGTCCCGACCATGTCTAGAGTGTTCCGGAACCGTGGGGTATCACGCTTAAGGGCTTGATTATTCTTAGAGAGTGTTTATAGGATTGGAAGAATCGCTGAAGAATAGTAGAGAGAAAATCGGAAGGGTTTCAGTAAGTCCGGATATTGTCTGGAGTGGAGGTGGAAGGTGTTCCATAGCCACGGAGATTAAATAATATGTGAATGAATGTTAAATATTGATTTAATCAGTTATTCATAATTATTTAATAAAAGATAAAACCAATTAAAAGGTCAAAAGGCTCAATGGGCCAATTCTCGGAGGGGAAAGGGCCCATTAGGGAAAGGAGGAGGGAGAAGGGGAAAAGGGGTGGCCGGCTGGTCCTAGCCCCCTGCTTGGGGCCCACTAGGTTTGGTCGGCGGCTTCCCCTCCCCCTCCTGTCCTTTAGTCCCACCCCGGGACTTTGAGGGAGGTAGTACCTCCCCTCCCCTATATATAGTAGGGGTATTTGGCCAGATAAATACACACAATATTCAATAAAGGTCTTCTCACTTTTGGGAGGACCTCCAGTTGATATTTTCTCTCTCTCTCTTTCTCTCTCGTGACCGTGGTCCCAAGTTCGGACTGTGCGAACGAGAGGCATCTTCACCACGGAGCGTCGTCGCGCTGCGGGATTCGGATCCAGGAGCTATACTTCCGCAACTACTGCTGGATCGGGGAAGCGGGAGTCATCGTCAGGCACCGGACGTGTGTAACTCCCCGCAAGGTGTCGCACTTGAGGCAATCAAGTCGTTGGAGCCATAGGAGCGCAAGGACTTCATCACGACCTTGAGGTCGGCTTCGGCTCGTCTACATCAACCATGCTTTCCTGAGCGTTGACAACTCTTTTCAGTCCCTGCCGTTACTATATTACTAATAGATAAGTCCTGGCAGCATCAGGGGTTCAGGGGCGTAGGCTAAAATTTTATTGTTTTCATACGCGGAACCCCTACAGTGGTATCAGAGCTAGATCTATGCGTAGTAATGCTAGTACGGGTAGAACACACGAGATGTATTGTCTGGGCAATGATCTTTTAGTTGTTACCCTCCCACGTGTACTTGTGTATACCGTAGTAATGCTTGATGAAGCGGCCCCCAACTGAATTTACGCGTTCATTCGCAAGAATGGTCCACGCTTGACATACGACTTGTACCATATAAAGTGGCTTAGGGGGTGTATGTCTCTCTCGCATTAGTTGGTATGCCATTTGCAACGGAGGGCCCCGAAAGGGGTGTAGTAGAGACAACTACTTGATCAGCGTTGTGCTGAAAGTTCGTAGGTAAGAACGGTTCTTGTGCGAAAGCCCATTCAGCCAGTAAAACATGCAAAGATAAAGTAGAGGCGTCTAACTTTATTTTGCAGGGGGCGTTGCTTTGTGATATGGTTGTGGCAAAAGTAAAGTAATTACCTTATGTTACATAGTAGTAGATAGTCACGGAGGTGACGGACTACCACACCGGAAAGACACCGGTACCCTGGTGTCTAAGGCGCCGGAATCCAGTGACGACGGATGGCGATCACGACATGAAGGACCATATCACATCGCATTTAAATTCAATGTTATTGTTTGTATATCCTATTGTGTGCTAGTATTAGATACTCGACGGTATCCTAATAAGATGATCCCTGTTAAAATTACCAACGATTGTGTTCCCCCTTAGTGTGCACCACCAAGAAATTTCTTTGGTATGAGGCGATCCATGGTATAGGCATGGGTGTCAGACATATCTACGTTTGCATACAGTGGGTCTAAGCCATGTTGCACAGAGAATACACTAAGGTTGAGATGGCGAGCCTAGCATGTGCAGACATGGCCTCAGAACACGGATGGTCGAAAGATCGAGCATGAGTTGCATGAATGATGTGACTGACGTTTAGCGTCCCCCCTTGAACCCACATTGATGGCCGTGATGATCGGGGGAGATGTGGCTGATAGGGGTCGTGTTATCACTAGGAACCCTTCTGGGGATAGGTGTTTCTGAGTGGAGTTATTATTAACTCATTTAATTATAAACTTATTCTAAATAACTTTTGCAATTATAAATGTAGAATATGGTTCTCCCCGAGATTACCTTCCCTATTGACAATTAGTTAAAAGGAGAAAAGCTCAAGTTAGATGGATCCAACTTTTCTGCATAGGTCATGCGCCTTTATGATCTCCTTGGTGAGAATAAAGTAGCCGACTACATGACCTACGAGATGTACTTGGAGCCACCCTATTCTCATGAGACCCAGGAGCAGCAGGATCTCCGCCGTCGTCGTCGTGTGATGGCCACATTCATATCAGTAATGATGCGCCTCGGGATGGAAAATGGGATATGGCTGATGGTGGGAAGTCTTAATCCCCGAACGGTTATGGCACATCTGAGATCGCATTTCGTGGAACAAGTGCGCATGTGGGAGTATGAGCTGATGGGGGACTTCCTCTCCATAAAGATGGAGGAAGGATCCTCACTGGATGATCACTTGTTGAGCATATATGATGCATACATGAGTCTGGCATACTTCCTGGACAACTGGTTCGCAAGATCTTTTGCAATAGGAGTTGTGATGCGGTCGCTGCCACCAAGCTTCCAAGCACAAGTCAGGATTTGCATTATGAGAGGCGACGCGAAAACACATGATTTCCATGATCCATATCACATTTCAGAGATGTGGTGGTTGAACACGTTGTCACTGAGGTCATCAATGACAAAGGTATATATTAGATATACAATTTTATATATGTTATAATCTTGCAAACACATTTGAAGTGTTAAGTATATTTGATACTTGTTTTGTTTTGCTGAAAACAGGTCCTTCTGCATGAGAGGTGCTTGCTGGAGAGGAGGTGACGTTGCGTGTTCATGGCGAGCATGATGATGATGGCTGATGACACTCTCCCTCGACATTTATCACTTATTTTATGTTTTGGATAGTTATTTTAATCAAAATATTATGAACTTCTTTAGTGTGTCTCACACTTTGTGAGACGGTTATTCATATCAGTTTGTAACAAATATTTGTTCTACTTTTATGAATGATTTCTATTTTTGGTCATATCTTGTTTGATTATATGTGAATTATCCTTGTTTTTTGAAACTAATTGATAATGCATGAAAATTTGTAAAATATTTAAATGCCTTAAAATACCCAACTTAAATGATATTTCATTACGGAATGAAAACCATTGTTTAAATTCAAAGTTATGTTGATAATATGTGAAAGTCATTTGATTTCTTGTCACATATAAATCATGCCTAAGTTCGGCAAAATAACTTGAACACCGTGTATTGCTTGAATACAAAGTGTTTTAATGAATTGTTAAAAGTAAATACATATTCGATGTATTGTGTTTTGACAAAATGGTAATTATCATTATATGATTGTTTTAAAGTGTAAACTAGTTTACCAAAGGAAACATGAATATGAAATTATTTTATATGATCAAAGTGTTTCATCAACAAAGGGTATAAATATAAAAGAGAATCTAATTACTATGATTTGAGAAATAGTAATCAAATTCGACTTTATGAGAATGGCATAAGAGAAATTGTGGAATGCAATGTGTTTGAAATGTCAAAATGCAAAGCATCACAATATGATATTAGATATCAAAGTGGGTGAATAGGTGGCGCCAAATCAATCATTGTAGTGTAGATGTAGAGACCATTAGTTAGAAATAGTTAGCACTCAATTAGAATATATAGTGAACCATTTGAATTCGTGAAAGTTTTGGAGTTATTCGATATAACCAAAACAAAAGCGAATAAGTCCTTGTAGAGTATTGATTGGAAACTTTGAATATGAAATCCATAGCTGAAACCAAAAGAAAAGCAAAACTTGTATTGCTCTGATTTTGGTACATTTTGAGAAAGTTCGCGTTTAGTGATATTTCTCGATTATGAAGCAAATGGAAGATAGTGAAAAACATGATGAGGATACATATCCCTGCATCAGAGTGTTGAGAAGCGCAATGGAAAACGTTCGTGAACGATTCTCTTCACAAAGGAAATAATCAATGATAATGACCATTGTGTTTTCCCCACTCGTGTTTTCACTACATGAAGTAGGATTCAAAATGTAATCCATATCTAGTATGGAGACATTTGTGAATCATTTGTCATGATTCTTGGAATATGACATACCTACGAACTACTAAGGAAATAATGGTAAACTAGAATTATGGGAAATCCCAAAGGAAAATTCCCTTGAGATTAGGAAGCAATTCGTTGATGAATCTCACATGTAAAAAGGGATACTTGGAATTTTCCCAAATGCTGCAAAGCCATAGTGGAAAAGGGGGTGAATGACGAAAGCACAATTTGTCAAGTATTGGACGAATTCAAATGTATTTGATTCATGTGTGCTAAATGTCTAGTGGATTTAAAACTAGTAAAAGTACTAGTATCTCATAGTAAATCTCCAAGTTTGATATTTGATCAAAGGAGTTTTAAATTGTTCAAAAAGGTGAGTAGATGTGCACTTTGCATGAAATTGAGTGGGAGCTATGAAAGTCTTCCTAAGATAATATGTGAGTGACATATTTTTGAGTGGGAAAAATGTAAGTCTCAAATTCAAATATGTAGGAACATAGTTTGAGTAAGAGTAGTGACTCGTACCCAAATAGGTTAGGAACATATTTTGAGTGGGATCTTATAGGAGTGATTCTAATGTGTGTTAAGAATAAAGGCGAAAGTACTTATAAATAATGATTTATAAGGTGTAGAAGTTGATAATAAGTGTATTATGATATTATGAGGGATTTTGAAAAGGGTTTCAGAATAGAAGTTAATTAAGGAACTAGTCCTTAATAACTCAAGTTAGGAATAGTATTAAGTTTACCATCAATGGTTGAAAGAAAGAAAGAAAAGGATGATCATCATCCACTATGTTGAGACATAGGTTCTATCTTAGAAAACCATGATGATAACTTAACATAATATATGATCCAATAAGGAACGTTTAAGAGTGATTAAGTTTGAATCACAGAACGTTGAGCTATGTTTTTCCACAGTGTCTGATAGAGAACTGTAGACATATTTTCCAAATCCATAAAGCATGACATATCTTAAAGCATAAAGGGTTATGTTATAAGGTAATATGTTGAAAACTCCTATAAATACCAATTAAAGTCAAGTAGGGAGCGAGGTGAACAAAAACATCGAAAGTTGCACAGAGTGCACTAGTGTTTCGATGATTACATTTATAATAATAGATAAGGGTACCATCTAAAGTGTTGTATAATGTTATGGTGGGGCTAGTTCGCTTTTAACGTAGAATGATGTGTCCCAAGGCACAGTGCCCATGAGAAAGCCCTCGAGGGTTGATCTAAAGTCATTGTAGGCTCCTAGAATCAAGCCTCGTTCTGCTACCATAGCGACGATGCATACACACAGATGTTATCATGTGATGATAAAGTATTAATGTCAATCAAGGTGACATTAGTAAGGTGCAAAGGATTTTGGACTGTAAAGTATAGACCCAAGACTCAACCTCTTCCATCAGCAAGCATGTTCAGGGTACCGGTTATGGTGCCAATGATTAAGAACAAATGCAGCTAGTGTATTTGTACATTAGTGCAAGTGGGAGAATGTTGGAAATATGCCCTAGAGACAAATAGTAGTAAGGACTATTATCATATTTCATATAGTTTATGATTAAGTTTTATATCATGCTATAACTGTATTGAGTGGAAACATCAATACACGTGTGATATATAAACAACCAAGGGTTCTCAGTGAAACTCTAGTCACTGGTATATTGGTCAACAGATGATCATGTTTCCTGATCATGTGGCATTTATGCTAGTTGGAAATGGAGTCAACTCATTCTGAGAATGAGATGATAAACCAATACCCAACCTAAACATCGTGACCCGATCATGTCACGAAGTTCAAGTTATGATTATTAGAAATGGATCCTCATAGACCATTCCTTAGACTATGAGGCTGTATCAATCACTGTCTTCCGAGAGTGCTTAGATAGCATCAAGCGCCACTTAGTAATACAGTGGTTATAAAGGTGTGTTCAGGTACTTGGACGAAACCTTAGAGGCAATATATGTCAAGAGCGGGATTTGTCCGTCCATGTGACGGGAAGATACTTAAGGGCCCACTCGGAGTGGTTATATCCAATAGCTGCGTAGCGTGTGATTTGATCACAGGGATATCACTTGTCGGAACGAGTCACATAGCATTGTTAGGTAACGAGATTGAACACGGCATGGTGATGTCATTGATCATGTCTCGGGAAATGCAAGTATCAAGAGACAAAGGGAATAAGACACGACTGTCCCAGTTCAAACGATGAAAGATCTTCATGGAACGCACAGGGGTCACATGGCCATCTAGGTCCCTTTGTTGATCATTGGTTAGGGAGTGTCTGGACCATGTTTGGAGTGTTCCCAAACCGTGGGGTATCACGCTTAAGGGATTGATGATTCTTAGAGAGTTTTTATAGGATTGGTAGAATCACCGAAGAATAGTAGAGAGAAAATCGGAAGGGTTTCGGTAAGGCCGGAGATTGTCTAGAGTGGAGGTAGAAGGTGTTCCATAGCCACGGAGATTGAATAATATGTGAATGAATGTTAAATATTTATTTAATCATCTATTCATAATTATTTAATAAAATATAAAATCAATTAAAAGGTCAAATGTCTTAATGGGCCAATTCCCGAAATCCTTTGTTTTCAGCAAAACCGGTGAGATTGACAACCTCACTGTAAGTTGGGGCAAAGTTTTGTGGTTGTGTTGTGCAGGATTCCAAGTTGGTAGCAACACCTTGGGGTTGTTTCCTTGCACCTACTGGTTCGATAACCTTGGTTTCATAACTGAGGGAAACTTGCTGATGTGCTCATCATACCTTCCTCTTAGGGTTCCCAACGAGCTCGAGATATCTTGAGACATCACTAGGCATTGGATCTTCGAAAAGGTATTCGGGAACTAACATTATACTCGCGATTCTTCCTTATATCCTATAGTAGCTTGATCATGAAAGTTGTCATGATAAGGATGAATAAAAGATGTAGGTAAAATGTTTACTACACTAAAATATTACTAAAGAATGGATTTTTTGAAAGAACGCCGGACATTTGATGATGGTGATCCACTTCAAAGTGCAAGTCCAAAGGTATTAGTATTTGACTATACACGCTTTGGACTATGTGTCATGTGTATGACGGCACTATTGAAAGATAACTTATGAAGTGACATCTCCGTTTAAATTATATTGGAAAGGAAACATGAAGAAACTCCATGTTGATGGATATTTTGAGTCTTTGATTTTGATCAATTGACGCTTGTGAGACTTTCCTCGAGATAATTGAAACTCCGTCCATAGGCCAAAGAGGAACATACGACTAACTTATTGGATATTGTACATGTTGATGTACATAGTCCATTATGTGTAGCCGTGTGCGGTGGATCTTTCAACTTCATATACTTTCTCCAGGAATTTGAGTGAATATATATGTATATTTACTTAATAAGGAAGAAGCATGAAACAATTGAAAATTGTTCAAAGGTTTTAAGCTGAAGTAGAGAATCATTGTAACGAGAAAATAATTAATTTATGATTGGATCATAAAGGAAGATATTTTGAGTTACAAGTTTAGCAAAACACCCAAGATTTGAGGAATCGTTCCATTGATTTGCATTTCCCAATAAACCATAGGAATATGGAGTGTTTGAGAGATGAAATCAAACCATGTTTGACATGGTAAGATCAAAGGTGACATTTATAAAATTGCCATTGTATTTTAAGGATTAAAGCTTTAGAGACTACCGCTTTTACAATGAAAAGAGCACCATCGTGATCCGTTGAAATGACACCATAGGTGTTATGGTTTGGGATAAAACCCGAGTCGTCTTTTCTTAAATTTTGGTATGCTTGGCATAAGTAAAATGTTTACAACCAAAGTCGGATAAGCACGTCTTTGTAGGTTATCCCAAAGAAACAGTTGGGTATTCCTCCATAACACAAAAGACAAAAGAGTTTGTCACTTTGAATGTCAAGTTTCTTGAGAAGGATTTTTTTGTAAAAGTTAAGTCAGCAGACAATAAAACTTTGATTAGGTTGATGAACCTAAGAAACATGTGCTAAGTAGCGTCGTGCCGGGAAGTGTCTTGGAGGTGGCCACAATGCTCATGGCTCTCGTGACTAAAAAGGTTGTAATCTTGGAGATTAGAGTTCCTATTTGATTCGTATGGGTCGGGTAATTATCAAATAGTTAGATTTGATAAACAAGTCATTATTATTTTTACAATGATGAACCGATCGCATGCAAAGAAGTGATGATGGGCCCAGACTCCATGAAATGACTAGTAGCCATAAAATCCGTGATAGTATCCATACACAAGAAATCAAGTTTCTAAACTTGGAAGACCCTCTAGAAAGGCGTGAATCCTATCGGTCGTATTTGGATCTATAAAGAAATAGAAATGGATGTTTGACATCTATGAAAGATTCGACAAGTCGGAAAGGAGTTTACGACAATGTTCAAGAAGTTAACTATGACAAGTTTTGATCTTTCATAGCGATATTTATTCTTGATGGATTAATGTAGCAACCACTACATATCATTTGGTATATGGTAGATGAACAAACAAAACAATGTTCTTATAATAGAATGGTTACCTATGACGTGTACATGACACGGTCTAAAGGGTTTTGTTAAATCAAAGGATGCTAAAAAGGCATGCATACTTTAATGGTCGAAGTAAGCATAGCGGAGTTGGAATATTCACCGTGATGAAACTGTTAAAAGCTTTAATTTCATCGGAGATGATGAAGATTCTTGCAATACATTATCTAAATGACATGTTTCCAATACATTATCTAAATGACATGTTGTTGATTAGAAATGATGTATCTTTTATTGACACAAGTTAAGAATTTAATTAAAATTGGATTTCAATGAAAGACTTGGGCAAAACCAGAATATTAGGCATCAATGTGTACACGGATAGATTGATGCGCTAATATGGTTGTGCAAGACATACATATATGAGATATTGAAAGGGTTCAATATGGAAACGACAAGAAAGGTTCTTGCTGCATGGAAAGGATTGAATCAAGTGTATCGATACTTGGTGAGTGAAATCACATGAATATTTTTTATCAATAATATCGTGATATGTACATATCCACACATGTCCTATGCTCTAAATGTTGTGAGCATATACCAGATTGATTCATAAGATGATCATTGGACAATAGTAAGGATATTCTTATAATCTTTGGAAGAACTAAGAATATATTTATGTAGAAGTGACAAATAGTTCATTGTAAAGTGTTACATTGATACTAGCTTGTCACAAGATACAAATTAAACTTATCTCAATTTAAACTATGGGTGGCACAATGTAATGGAAAGGAGGTTCCATGATGGATTTGGATGACTCCAAAATTGGTACATTGTAATGGATACTACAACAAAAGGCTAAGTATATGACTGCTATAATAGCAGCAGAGGAGGGAATTTGGTTAAGTAGTTTGTTATCAAACTAGGTGTGGTTCCGAGTGGGCTAGTACTATGAATATATATTGTACAACAATTATATCAACATATTTTAACCCAAAGGAACTAAAGGTCTCACTCAAGGACTAAATTTATACAATGCCATCTCATTTGAGAATGAGCGATGCGTAGAGACGCGAAGACATGCAAATACACACAGACCTGAAAGTGTCAGATCTGGAGATTATGTTTACCACTAGCAAACGCGTAGCAAGTTTACAAACTAGATTATTGACTATAGTGCAAGTGGGAGACTGAAGGGAATATGCCCGAGAGGCAATAATAAATTTGTTATTATCTTATTCCATGTTTATGATAAAAGTTTATTTTACATGCTATAATTATATTAATTGGAAATGTTAATACATGTGTGTTGAATAAAAAAAATACATGGTTCCTAGTAATGCCTCTCATATAAACTAGCTTGTTGATTAACTAGCTGATCAAGGTTTCCTGATCATAGACATTGGATGTTGGTAATAACGAGGGCACAACATTTGTGAAATGATGTGATGAACATTCATCCGAACTATAACAATACAATTAAAGTCATTGTGTTTAAATTTCTATAACATCTTACTAAGTATTCTTAATCCTTAGACCATGAGATCATGTTAATTGCTAAAACTAAAAGAGTAACTTGATAACATCAAACGTCACACCATAACAGGGTGACTATAAAGGTGGGTTCGGGTACTCCGAAGCTATTATGTTGAGGCTCATGGATCAAGAGTGGAATTTGTTCATCCCTATGATGGATAGATATACTCTAGGCCCTCTCGGTGATATCACATTAGTTAGCTTGCAAGAAAGTGATGAGATCACTAGAATGTTATATCATGGGAACAAGAAAAGAGTACATGTCGGTAACAAGATCAAACTAGGTATGAAGAGACCAATGATTTAATCTTGGACATGTAATATATCGTGAGAAAAAGGGATTGAATTGCATGCGTAAAAGGTTCTCACGATCACAGAAGTCATCGTTGAATGTGTGGGAGTCAGTATGGATCTCGAGGTCCCGCTGCTGATTATTGATCAGAGAAGGGTCTCGATCATGTGTACATTTTTCGCGAACCGTAGGGTGACACACTTAAGGGATACCGACACCATTTGGAGCAAATATGTTCCAGAGAAAAGAATTACAAAGCGCTGGAATTATTTTGATGGAAACCGGAATTGTTTTAGGTGAAATTGTAGATACTGGTTCTACATGTGATATTGAAATGTTGCAAGGGGTTTTATGTGAATGTTAATTAAAGTAATTAAAAAAATTCAGAATAAAATAAATAAAAGAGTTTTATTAAATGAGAGTGTATTAAATTTGGAGAAATTTAATGCATTAAGTGGAGTTTTAAGTGGAGAATGCGAATGGTCATATTTATGTGGAGGGGAGTTACCACCACATGAATGATAGGAGGTGGAGGGGCTCGTCCATGGCCGCCGTCCATGAGAGGGGGTGGCCCCATCCTCCTATAAAATTCCCCCATCTCCTCACTTCTCACTCACACCTCCTCGTGAAGGATCTCTCTCCCCTCTAGATTTATTCCCCCATGGTGTCGAATTAGCGAGATACATATTCCTGGTGGATTTATTTTTGGAAAGAGTTGTTGCTTCTGCTACATCGCTGGAGCAGGGAGTCAGAGGTTTTTCGGTGGACCGGACTTGGAATAGCAACAATGATAGTAGGTAGGTATGGTGGACTCTTTGGAATAACTTGGTTTTATTTGGCGTTGGATGCATGAGTGGAACTCATACTTGGTACATGTGGAGACTAGGAAAATACTAGGAGCAACCAACTAAGAGAGCAATAGTGGCCATAATCATGCAAAGCGACAAAACATAATAATTAAAGCATAAAGTGATATTACAAGTCAAAAACTAAATGATCATAGAGGCTATGGTGACTAGTATAGTTTTAACAGGGTGTAAGCATGCGCCAAGTCAACCCAAATAAAGCATCAAAGGAGAATACCACAATATTATGCTTTTGTATGCTAAAACAATGCATGATTCTTTCAAGGCACATTAAGCAATCTCAATTGTTTGTAACAAGTCATGCTACAACAATAATCACTAAGCATAAAGTCAAAGCAATATCAAATATGACATGATAAAGTCTAGGCCACAGTCAAATCAAAACTCCTTGTGTACCACTTATAAGCATGAACTTTCCTACTCTTTCACAATCCAAATCAACTTATTTGAAACTATGTATGAATTCAGGGGTCCAACCAATTTATTTAAGCAAACCAAACAAAAGAAAACGAAAATCAAAAACAAATACGCTCCAAGAACACCACAATTATGCATGAAACAATAAAAATGAAGTGTTTGGAAGAAAACCTGAGATTTTTATTGATGAAGAAGGGGATGCCTTGGGCACCCCCAAGCTTTGACGCTTGTACTTATTGAATATGTCTTGGGGTGACATAGGTGGAATCCCCAATCTTGAGATTTTTTCCATACTTCATCTCATCATATTATTCTTCCCTACACTTTAAAATTTCCTTCATACAAAACTTCACACAATCTTCATTAGCAACATTAGTGTACTCAAGATAATAAGTCTTTGTTTTCAGTTTAAACACAAGTAAAACTTCCATTAAAACACAAGCTACTGTAGCAATTCCTTTTAAAAGTTCAAGTAATTGGCAAGAACTCAAAGAGAAACAGATTAAGAGGCAACTTCAAATAATGGCAGAAATCTGTCAAAACAGACCATCAGGTAAAAACCGATTTTTTCGAAGACCTTATGTTGCTCAAATCGAAACGTGATAATCTAACGGAAGTTAGATAATAACCTGGGGCATAGGCACAATAAATTACACCTCAATACGACGTACGGAGAGTTTTCACGATCTTTTACAGCGAAGCACAAAAAATCTGTTTCGGGACCACAACTTTCCCAAGTCTTACTTCCCTCTCAATAGAGGTTATTCTTGGCACAAAAACCACAAAAAAAGGATAATGAGAGGTTATTACTGAGGCAATAACTTCCAAGACTCAACAAAAGAAAAACTTACTGAATAAAAAATTTAGGTTATCTCCCAATACTGCTTTTCTTTAATGCCTTTGAGCTAGGCATAGGAAGCAAGATTCAAGTATTCTAGAATGAAGAAGCATTAAGAGAAAATTTTGTTTTAATAGGAGAGGCAAAAGGAATCTTTTATCTCCTCTTAGGGAAGTTATCTATACCTTTCTTGAGTGGGAATTGATATTTAATGGTGCCTTCTTTCATATCAATAATGGCACCAACAGTTCTAAGAAAAGGTCTTCCCAAAATAATAGGACAAGAAGCATTGCATTCAACATCCAAAACATAGAAATAAACAGGGACATAAGTATTGCTAACCATAATAAGAACATCATTAATACTCCCCATGAGTTTATTTTTAGCATTATCATCAAGTTGGACATCTAAATAACAATCACCTAATGGTGGCAAATCAAGCATTTCATAAATCTTTCTAGGCATAATAGAGACAGTAGCACCAAGATCACATAAAAAATTTAGATCAAAATCATTCACTTTCATATTAATGATGGGTTCCCAACCATCTTCTAATTTCATAGGAATAGAAACTTTATGTTTCAATTTTTCTTCTTTAATTTTTATGAGAGCATTTGTAATGTGTTTTGTAAAGGCCATATTCATAGCACTAGCATTAGGACTTTTAGCAAGCTTTTGTAGGAATATAATTACTTCAGAAATATTGGAACCATCAAGATCAAAATCATAATTACCATCCAAGGTAATAGAGCTATTGTTTCCCATATTTCGAAGGATTTCAGAAAAATTATTGGAAAAGGTTCCATTGGTTTTAGGCATTGTTGCAAAAGGAATAGGGACTTCATGTGGTTTGCTAGCATCAACATCAGTGGTGGTGATAGTACAAATACTACTATTTCTAGCAATTTCATCTTCTCTTTCCCACTTAGCATGTAATTCAGCTAATAATCTAAAATTTTCATCAATTCTAACTTATATGGCATTAGTAGCAGCAAAGGGATTTTCCATAGTTTTAGGTTTAGTAGCCATTTTATTAATCAAGGAGGATTATGCTTTAGACAAAGATGATATATTCCTTTCAGCATTCGGAAGTTTTTCCTCAATAGTTTTATTGAAAGCATTTTGTTTACTAATAAAATCCTTAAGCATGACTTCAAGTTCAGAGGCTGCACTTCTATTGTTGTTGTAGGAATTTCCATAAGAATTACCATTATTGGGAGGATATGGCCTATAATTGTTATTACCAAAATTATTCATGTAGGCATTGTTGCTAAAATTATTATTTCTAATGAAGTTCACATCAACGTTCTCTTCTTGAGCAACCAAAGAGGCTAAAGGAACATGATTTGGATCAATATGAGTGTTTCCATTAACAAGCATAGACATAATAACATCAATTTTATCACTCAAGGAGGAGGTTTCTTCAACATAATATACCTTCTTACCTTGTGGATCTCTCTTAGTGTGCCATTCACAATAGTTAACCATCATATTATCAAGGAGCTTTATTGCAGCACCCAAAGTAATGGTCATAAAGGTACCTCCAACAGCTGAATCCAACAGATTTCTTGAAGAATAGTTCAGTCCTGCATAAAAAGTTTGGATAATCATCCAAGCAGTCAATCCATGAGTGGGAAAATTCTTTACCAAAGATTTCATTCTTTCCCAAGCTTGAGCAACATGTTCATTGTCAAATTGTTTAAACTACATTATTTCACTTCTCATAGATATAATCTTAGCCGCAGGATAGTATGTTCCAATGAAAGCATCTTTGCATTTAGTCCAAGAATCAATACTATTTCTAGTTAGGGATAGCAACCATTATTTAGCTTTTCCTATTAAAGAGAAATGAAACAATTTTAAGCTTAATAATATCTCCATCTATATCCCTATGTTTTTGCATCTCACAGAGTTCAACAAAGTTATTAAGGTGAGCAGCAGCATCTTTAGCACCAACATCAGAGAATTGTTATTTCATAACAAGATTGAGCAAAGCAGGTTTAATTTCAAAGAAAGTAGCTTCAAGAACAGGTGGAGCAATAGGTGTGCACATGAAACCATTGTTGTTTGTGCTAGTGAAGTCACACAACTTAGTTTTTTTAGGAGTATTCATTTTTTTAAGATTAAAGCAAGCCAACAGAAATAGAAACTGAAATAGGAACTATCTTTTGTGTGTTTTTGATAAAAAGAAACAAGATAACAAAGCAAAATAAAAAAATAAAGTAAAGAGATTGGTTATGAGGGACTCCCCTTGTGAAGCTGTCCTTAACTCCCTGGCAACGCGCCAGAAAAAGGCTTGATGGCTCAAGATATCTCAAGCTCATTGGGAACCCCAAGAGGAAGGTATGATGAGCACCGCAGGAAGTTTCCCTCAATTAGTAAACCAAGGTTATCAAACCAGTAGGAGCAAGGAAACAACCCCAAGGTGTTGCTACCAACTTGGAATCCTCCACAACACAACCACAGAACTTTGCCCCAACTTATAGTGAGGTTGTCAATCTCACCCGTTTTGCTGAAAACAAAGGATTAAACGTATAGTGTGGAAGATAGTAATTGCTTGCAGAAAGTAAACAGTAATAGTAGTTGGTATATCAATGGTAAAAGAATGGACCGGGGTCCATAGTTCACTAGAGGTGATTCTCCTTAAGATAAATAGCATGTTGGGTGAACAAATTACAGTAGGGCAATTGACAGATTTGAGAAAGCATACAATGCATATACTAGACATCTTGACTCCTATGCGATTTGATTGGGCATTACAACATTATACATAGACCGTAATCCAACTGCATCTATGACTAATAATCCACCTTCAGGTTATCATCTGAACCCCCTCCAGTATTAAGTTGCAAGAAATAGATAATTGCATTAAGCAAAGTGTGTAAAGTAAACAATATGATTATCCCATGGACAAAGGATTATTGTTTTCTCCCTAGTAGCAACAAAACATCTACAACCTTAGAGATTCCTATCACTTCCCTAGATTACTAGAGGCATGAACCCACTATCGAGCATAAATACTCCCTCTTGGAGTTGCAAGCATCTACTTGGCCAAGATAGTTACAAACAACGGAGAGCATGCAAGATCACAAATAACATAGACCTGATAGAATCAATAATCAATCTGAAATAGCATCTCAATTTCCATCTGATCCCTGCAAACACAACATGTAAGATTACAAATAGATGATCTTGATCATGAACAGAGCTCACAAGATCTAAACATGATAGAACAAAGGAGGAGAACCAACCATCTAGCTACTACATGGACTCATAGTCCAAGGATGAACTACTCACGTATCACACCGGAGGCAGTCAAGGTGATGAAGAAGGCATCCAGGGTGATCTCTCCCCTCCGGCAAGGTGCCAGGAAGAGCTTCGGATCCCCCGATCTAGGAATGGAGATGGCGGCTACAGACTCTTCTGTGGATTTCTGATTGGGTGTTTGATCAGGTACTTAGGGTTTTCGTCCCGGGAGGCTTTTACTAGCGGAAGAGCAAGGTCGGTGGAGCACCAGAGGGCCCACACCGCCTGGTGGCACGCCCCTAGGCCACGCCACCACGAGGTGTGGCCGCCCTGGTGTGCCACTTCGTCTCTCCTCCGGACTCCATGTTGCTTCTGGTAAAATATTGACTTTGGCTTTTGTTCGGTCCAATTTCGAGAATATTTCCTTAATAGCTTTTCTGAAACCAAAAACAACAGAAAAAGGCAACTGGCACTGTGGCATATTGTTAATAGGTTAGTTCTAGAAAATGTATAAAAATACCCCAAAGTGTGGACAAAACATAAGAAAGTAGATATAAAATAAGCATGGAACATCAAAAATTATAGATACGTTTACGAAGTATCACCTAGCATCTCCATCCTTCACAAATTCTCATACAATATAAGAACATGTATTTTGCTAAATTATACTCTATCATAATGCAGCCAAAACATTGTTTCAGATATCACAATATCTTCCACACATGATGGTTTCCGAAAAAATTCTTTCAGCTCCTAGATAACCTCGATATTAAAAAAACAACTTTTAAATATCAAGAATCATGAAGGCAAGTATGATACTTCAGATACTAACACTAGAATTGTTACTCTTGGTTTAATACTACTTATTAAACTTCATGGATTAAATAGACTTTGCTGAAAGTTTGCAATATGACTTCTAAACTTTCAATTGACAATCAAGACAATACGATACCAGTTCATAAATAA
This sequence comes from Avena eriantha, assembly GCA_910589775.1. Taxonomy (NCBI): domain Eukaryota; kingdom Viridiplantae; phylum Streptophyta; class Magnoliopsida; order Poales; family Poaceae; genus Avena; species Avena eriantha. Next base: position 148,543,578 of record OU342743.1, read on the forward strand.
AATATCCAGAATTTTGTAGTTCTATTATCTCAATTAAAACTAAGCATAAAGTAGTAAACAAATGCTAATGACTATAACAAACTATGCAAATTCACTTTGATTTAGTTTATGATGAATTTAGTTCGACTAATCCAAATTACAAATGAACGCCCACTCAAAACCAACATCCCTCGAGTTGTTTTGGTGATTACATGAACCAAATCCACTACCAAGTCCAATCATCATGTGAGTCGGTGTAGCCTCAAAGGCGAGCATCTATATGGGCATCATATGAACTATATGACTCATGCTTAACCTTTCGGTGCATGTTCCGAGGCCATGTCTGTACATGCTAGGCTCGCTAAGTAAGAACCTTAGTACTCGCGTGTGTAAAACTGTCTTACACCTATTGTATGAAAGCATAGAATAAAAAACACCCGATCATCATGTGATGCCTTAAAACAACGATCCATAGAATGGTGCATACTAAGGAAGAACACATTTTATCTTGATATCTAAATGAGGGATCATCTTATAATGCTACTAAAGTGCCAAACAAGCAATACAATATGCAAACAAAACATCATATGCAGAAAGTGAAATGATATGGTTCTTTCACTTGATCACCATCATGTGCATCATGGTATGATCTTTATCATTCCTTTATGTGCAAGGCCAAGGTCTATGGAACTTACATGTTAGGTATGCTATAATTTCCAAGAGTATCAACTATACTACACATTATAGCATTACCATATCATGACACTAGCCAGCAACAATCTAAACTATACACTTCTAATTTATCGGTTGCAAGTTTTACGTGGCTTAGGGCTTTCGAAGATAGAAGTACTCTTAACTACGAACATAGTACAACAATGATGATAACCAAATTATAAGCAACTCATTATAAAATAGATATTAACTATAGTAGGAGAGACAGACACCCGCTAGCCACTTATGCAAAACTAGTTGCATGTCAAGCGTGGAACAGGTCTCTGAAGGGTTCCGTAGCAGAAAACAAAAAATTTCTATCTACTCGAACACTAATACCAGGATCTATACTATGTAGACATAAGTAACGGATAAGGAATACAGTATTCATACCTTTGCAGAGAGAGGCACACCTTACGCAGGAAGGCGTATATTGATGAAGACGAGCAGCACCCCAAGTGTGGTGCCTCCGAAGTTCGTCACACGTCCGGTGTAGTCGACGTCAACCAGGCTCCGATCCAGCCGAGCGGCGGAAGAAGTAGATGCCGGATCACCGATCACACGATGGTAGTGTGAAGGTGGAGAACTCAACCACGAGATCCTCCCCAATATTACGGGGAAGTCCTCAGTAGAAGAGAGAGAGAGAGAATGAGAGGAATGGGTGTGTCTCCAAGGGGAAAGGGGGACCCCTATATATAGTAGGAGGGGAGGCGCACCACCTAGGGGCCAGGCAGTGTGGGACTATTCCCACACCCGCCGGCCACCATGGGGCAGCCGTCGGCCCTAGGTGGGCCCCACTCGGGTGGCCCATTAGCCCTAGGCCGGCTGGCCCCCTCCCCTTAGACGCCTTGCCCACTTGGGCCTCCCCTCGGGTGAGGCCCATTAGCAATATAGTGCCTTTTAAAATAAAATAAAATATATATTTAATATTAATTCTCCAATTAACATTCAAATACACATATTATATTATTCCTTTACTCCGGAAGATCTTTCGGACCCCTTCCGATCTGCATCGGTTATTACCGAAACTATTCCGGTGTCTCTCTCTCTATTTCTCATAAGATACCTCATCTATCCTAAGAATCCCCACCCTTAAGCGTGACATCCTTCGGTTCGGAAACACTCCGAACATGATAGAGATCACTCTCATATCAATGATCAACAGAGGGACCTGGATGGCCATGTGACCCCCGTGTGTTTCACGAATACAATCGCTCGAACCGTGAGATAGTCGTTCCCCATTCCCTTTGTCATATGATACCTAATTCATCTGAGACTTGATCTTCGGTATCTGTATACCTTAGTTCGATCTCATTACCGATGAACATGTTTTACTCGTTATCATGTCATTGCATTCTGTGACCTAGTCACATGCTTGCAAGCTTCATTAATGCAATGTCACTGAGATGGCCACATGTATCTGTCCGTTAAATGGACTAGAAAAATCCTTGTCTTGATATGTACTCCTCTACGCATTCCTTCGGAAAACCTAAGTGGCACCTTTTTTATCACCCTGTTACGAGATGATTCTTGATAACCATCTAAGCTTCTTCCAGAATGGTGATTTGCATTACCTCACAGTCAAAGGATCATGTTGCGAGGTTCTCTGTGTTTTATCATCAATGGTGAACATGTAACTAGATCTCATTACGATATATAACAGTCGGATGTTTGTCTATCAGGTTATTTAACTTAATAACATGACCTCATTGTCAGTTGGCATAAATGCCCATGGTCTTGAAACATAGACCATCCTCATGACTAATGAACTAGTTCACTAGAGGTAACTAGAGACACGGTTTGTTTACATACCACACATGTATTAACGTTTCGTATTAACACAGTTATAGCACAGTATGAAACGTATTATGAACATACAGGAGGTATATCAAATAATACACTTTATTATTTGCCTCTAGGGCATAACTCCTTCAGTCTCCCACTTGCGCTAGAGTATATACAAAACTAGTTTACAATAGGCATGAACCTAACACCAATGGAATCTCGGTGTTGTTCGTGCTTGTCATGTTGGAGAGCTTTAGTCAAAGGATCTGCTACATTCAGTTCCGTATCTACTTTGCAAATCTTGACTTCACCTTCTTTGACAATCTGTCGGATGACGTGAAATCTAAGCTTGATATGTTTGGCTGTGGAATGAGTTCTTGGTTCCCTTGCATTTGCGATAGCTCCCGTGTTATCACAATATATCGTCACGGGGTCTTGTGCATTGGGAAACACTCCTAGTTTGATGACGAAATTCCTTAGCCAAACAGCTTCATTTGCTGCATCTGCTACAACAATGTATTCAGACTCCATTGAAGACTGTGCCACCACTGGCTGCTTCTTGCTCTTCCAGCTTACCGCCTCACCATTCACCAAAAAAACAAATCCTGTTTGAGACTTCGAGTCATCATGATCTGAATTCTAGCTCGCATCTACGTAACGTGTTACGTTTAGAGCTTCATCATTTTCTCCATAGATTAGGAACATATCCCTTGTTCTTCTCAGATACTTTAGGATATTTTTCACAGCTGTCCAGTGATCTGGTCCTAGATTACTCTGATATCGGCTCGTCAAACTAAGAGCCAATGCCACATCAGGTCAAGTGCTAAGCATTGCATACATGATAGATCCTATTGCAGAAGCATAGGGGACGTCAGACATCTTTTCTCTATCATTGTCCGTCACAGGACATTGAGTCACACTCAAGTTGCAATTCTTCATCATAGGTGTAAAACCCCTCTTGGTGTTTTCCATTTTGAACCTCTTCAAAATCTTATCTATGTATGTACTCTGACTTAATGCTATTAGGTGTCTTGATCTATCTCTATAGATCTTGATTCCTAATATGTATGCAGCTTCACCTATATCCTTCATGGAAAATTGGTTGCTCAAATACGCTTTCACGCTATTCATAAGATCCACAACGTTTCCCATGAGTAATATGTCATCCACATATACTACTAAGAAAACTACCGAGCTCCCACTCGCTTTCTTGTAAACACAGAACTCTTATTGGTTTTGGATAAACCCAAAACTCTTGATCACTTGATCAAAACGTTGGTTCCAGCTCCGAGATGCTTGCTTCAACCCATAAATGGACCGTTGGAGCTTGCACACCTTTCCAGCATCCTTAGGATCAACAAAACCTTCCGGTTGCATCATATACAACTCTTCGTCAATGTGACCATTGAGGAATGCGGTCCTGAAATCCATCTGCCAAATTTCATAGTCGAAATGTGCAGCAATTGCTATTAAAATCCTGATAGCCTTAAGCATCACTACGGGAGAGTAAGTCTCGCCGTAGTCAACTCCTTGAATTTGTCGAAACCCCTTTGCGACAAGTCGAGCTTTGTGAATGGTTACATTACCATTCGCATCTGTCTTTTTCTTAAAGATCCATTTATTTTCCACGGCCTTGCGGCCTTCTGGAAGATCCACCAAGGTCCAAACTTGGTTTCATGCATGGATCCTATTTCGGATTTCATGGCTTCTAGCCATTTCTCGGAGTCAGCACTACCCATAGCTTCTTTGTAGTTTGCTGGTTCATCCCGATCATCTAATATGACAGACATTACAAGGCTACTGTACCAATCTGGAGTGGCACGAACCCTTGTAGACCTGCGAACCTCAGGAGCCTCGACGTCATTGTTTTGATCAGCATCAATGGACTCCTCTTCCATGTTGGAGAGCGGTTTCGGAACAGTTTCCGTTGAGCTACTCAGAATACGGAGAGAAGGGTCAACAATTTCATCTAACTCTATTTTCCTTCCACTTACTCCCTTTGCAAGAAACTCCTTTTCGAGAAAGGTGCCATTCTTAGCGACAAACATTTTTCCTTCGGCTTGGTTGTAGAAGGTATACCCAATGGTTTCCCTCGGGTATCCTACAAAGATACATTTTTCCGATTTAGGTTCGAGTTTGTCAGGCTGCAGTTTCTTAACATAAGCCTCACAACCCCAAACTTTTAGAAATGACAACAATGGCTTCTTGCCATGCCACATCTCATATGGGGTTGTCTCCACGGATTTGGATGGTGCTCTGTTTAAAATAAAAGCGGCTGTTTCTAATGCGTATCCCCAAAAAGACATAGACAAATCAGTTAAAGACATCATGGACCGTACGATATCCAATAGGGTTCGGTTACGACGTTCCGACACACCATTACGTTGTGGTGTCCCGGCTGGCGTAAGCTGTGGGATGATCCCACAGTCCTTCAAGTGCATGTTAAACTCATAACTCAAATACTCGCCTCCCCGATCCGATCGAAGGTGCTTGATTTTCTTGTTAAGTTGATTCTCTACCTCTCTCTGAAATTCCTTGAACTTTTCAAAAGTTTCAGATTTGTGCTTCATCAAGTAGATATATCCATATCTACTTAAGTCATCAGTAAAGGTAACAAAGTAACGATAACCATTGCGGGTTGAGACACTCATCGGTCCACATACATCCGTATGTATGATCCCAAGTAGGTCTACGGCTCTCTCCATTATACCGGAGAATGGTGTCCTGGTCATCTTGCCCATGAGACATGGCTCACATGTATCAAGGGATTCAAAGTCCAATGATCCTAGAAGTCCTTCTGAATGAAGCTTCTTCATGCGTTTTACGCCAATATGACCAAGACGGCAATGCCATATGTACATGAAATTATCGTCACTGTGCTTACAACATTTAGCATCAACACTATGGATGTGTGTATCACAATCAAGATCAAGTAAGAATAAACCATCATGTACAGGTGCATGAACATAAAAAACATCATTCATATAAATTGAACAACCATTTGTTCCTGATTTAAACGAATAATGGTCTTGCAACAAGCAAGACCTACTCACAATATTCATACTCAGTGCGGGTACATAATAGAATTTATTCAAAATCAATAATAATCCTGACAGTAGACGTAGATGTAGGGTGCCGACGGCCATCACATCGACCTTCGAGCCATTGCCGACGCGCATCGTCACCTCGTCCTTCCTCAAGCGCCTCCTACTCTGCAGATCCTGCTGAGAGTTACAAATGTGAGCAACAAATCCGGTATCAAATACCCAGGTGTTACCCCTGGCGCTAGTAAGGAATACATCAATAACATGTATATCATATATAGCTTTGTCCGGAATGGCTATCTTGCCAGCTCGCTTGTCTTCAAGGTATTTGGGGCAGTTGCGTTTCCAGTGCCCATCCCCTTTGCAGTAGAAACATGAAGTGTCAGGCTGAGGGCCAGGCTTGGCAGCCATTGAGGTGGTGGCAACAAACTTGCCATCCCTCTTAGGCTTCTTGTTCTTGCCTTTTCCCTTTTGCCCCGGTTTCTTAAAGTTGGTGGTCTTGTTGACCATCAGCACCGTGTGTTCCTTCTTCATTTCAACCTCAGCAGTTTTGAGCATGGCGAACACCTCAACAAGGGTCTTGGTCATTCCTTGCAAGTTGTAGTTCATCACAAAACCCTTGTAGCTAGGGGGCAGCGAATGCAGCACCCTATCTATAGTGAGTTCCTCCGGGATTTTGCAATCCAGGGCGTTTACGCGATTCCATTTTGACCACGTGCTCACTAATACTGTTGTGCTCTTCCATTTTAGCAGAGAAGAAGAGCTCGGAAGCATCATACCTCTCTGCACGAGCCTGTGGAGCAAAGACAGCCTTGAGATCTTCAATGATCTCAAAAGCGTTCATCTTCTCAAAACGCTTTTGAAGCTCCGGCTCCATGGCATAGAGCATTCCACTTTGGATGAGGGAGAAATCATCCGCCTTGGACTGCTAGACATTCTTTTCGTCCTTAGAGGCGGAATCTGCAGGCTTAGCTGGAAGCTCAGCCTTGATGATATAATTTAACTTGTAGGGGACTAGGAGGATCCTAAGATTGCGGAACCATGCGGTGAAGTTTGTTCCATCAGTTTTTAGCTTGTCCTTCTCGAGGAAAGTGCTAAGGTTGAAGGTGGGTGGGCGAGACATCTACAAAGGAATTTGCAAAGTATTTAGATAATGAGTTCGAGTATTAACTAAAAGAACTCCCACTTAAACGAACATCCCTCTACTTGTTCAGTGATCACATGAACCCTATCCTCTGCACCTCCCCCGATCGTCACGGCCATCAGTGCAGTATCAAAGGTGGACATTCCCTAATGTTGATCACATCAACTATGTGATTCATGCTCGACCTTTCGGTCTCTTGTATCCCGAGGCCACGCTTCTCTAGCGTGCTAGGCTCGCCAGTCCTAACTCGTGTGTATTTGTAGTGCAACATGGCTTACACCCACAGTATGTGAACGTATATATGTCTGACAGCCAGGCCTGTCACCCTGGATCGCCTCATACCAAAGAACTTTCTTGGTGGTGCACACACAAGGGGAATACGATAACTGGAATACTATGAGGGATTATCTTATTATGCTACCGTCTAGTAAATATACTAGCACAATAAGTAATACTTCTAAAGTGAAGTCTTATGACATGGCTATAGCTTCGTGATCATCATCAACAACTTCAATGAGAGTTTTTACAAACTTGTCATTGCCATGTTACAATACTTGCCCCTATGCAATAACGAAGATAAACGCTTCTATATTAACTATTGCATGTTTTACGCGGCCTTAGGGCTTTCGCAGTAGAACCCTTTCCCACCTACGAACGTCGAGCCACAACATGGATTCAATGACTGCCGTTCTTCTTCCCTTTTCAGGGCCCTCCAGTGTTAATGCCATATCAACTACTACAGAGAGACAGACACCCCCTAAGCCACTTTGATTTGTGGCCCAGTCTCGTGAATCACCACGTGAGGTCGGTTGGCGGCCGCTACATCAAATAGTGCCGCGATATGAACAATAATACTAAAGAGGGTAGAAACTAGAGAATTAATGCCCACATATTGCTATGTGTTCTATCCGTACGACATGTCTACCCATAGACCCGCTCTGATACCACTGAAGGGTTCCGTAGAAGAAAACAAAAAATTTCTATCTACTCGAACATAATACCAGGATCTATACTATGTAGACATAAGTAACGGAGAAGGAATACAATATTCATACCTTTGTAGAGAGAGGCACGCCTTATGTAGGAAGGCGTATATTGATGAAGACGAGCAGCACCCCAAGTGTGGTGCCTCCGAAGTTCGTCACAAGTCCGGTGTAGTGGACGTCAACCGGGCTCAGATCCAGCAGAGCAGCGGAAGAAATAGATGCCGGATCGCCGATCACACGATGGTAGTGTTAAGGTGGAGAACTCAACCACGAGATCCTCCCCAATATTACGGGGAAGTCCTCAGTAGAAGAGAGAGAGAGAATGAGAGGAATGGGTGTGTCTCCATGGGGAAGGGGGGACCCCTATATATAGTAGGAGGGGGGCGCACCACCCAGGGGCCAGGCGATGTGGGACTATTCCCACACCCGCCGGCCACCATGGGGCAGCCACCGGCCCTAGGTGGGCCCCACTCGAGTGGCCCATTAGCCCTAGGCCGGCTGGCCTCCTCCCCTTACGCGCTTTGCCCACTTGGGCCTCCCCTCGGGTGAGGCCCATTAGCAATATAGTGCCTTTTAAAATAAAATAAAAAATATATTTAATATTAATTCTCCAATTAACATTCAAATACACATATTATATTATTCCTTTACTCCGGAACATCTTCCGGACCCCTTCTGATCTCCATCGGATATTACCGAAACTATTCCGGTGTCTCTCTCTCTATTTCTCATATGATACCTCATCTACCCTAAGCGTCCCCACCCTTACGCGTGACATCCTTCGGTTCGGAAACACTCCGGACATGATAGATATCACTCTCATATCAATGATCAATAGAGGGACCTGGATGGCCATGTGATCCCCGTGCGTTTCACGAATACAATCGCTCGAACCGTGAGATAGTCGTTCCCCATTCCCTTTGGCATACGATACCTAATTCATCCGAGACCTGATCTTCGCTCTCTGTATACCTTAGTTAGATCTCATTACCGATGAACTTGTTTTACTCGTTATCATGTCATTGCATTATGTGACCTATTCACATGCTTGCAAGCTTCATTAATGCAATGTCACCGAGATGGCCACATGTATCTGTCCGTTACATGGACTAGACAAATCCTGGTCTTGATATGTACTCCTCTACGCATTCCTTCAGAAAACCTGAGTGGCACCTTTTTGATCACCCTGTTACGAGGTGATTCTTGATAACCATCTAAGCTTCTTCTGGAATGGTGATTTGCATTACCTCACAGTCAAAGGATCAGGTTGCGAGGTTCTCTGTGTTTTATCATCAATGGTGAACATGTAACTAGATCTCATTACGATATATCACGGTCGGATGTTTGTTTATCATGTTATTTAACTTAATAACATGACCTCATTGTCAGTTGGCATAAATGCCCATGGTCTTGAAACATAGACCATCCTCATGACCAATGAACTAGTTCACTAGAGGAGACACAGTTTGTTTACATACCACACGTATATTAACGTTTCGTATTAACACAGTTATAGCACAGTATGAAATGTATTATGAATATACAGGAGATATATCAAATAATACACTTTATTATTTGCCTCTAGGGCATAACTCCTTCAGTCTCATGTACGAGGACATGTAAAGTTAGTCCGGGCTACTTCATCCCACTATGCCACCAATATCCAAAAACCATAGAAGCTGCAATAAAACAATCATCAGCGCCCACATACTCATATGTGTTCTAACCGTGCAAAGAATCTACACATAGATCCGGCTCTGATACCACTGTTGGGTTTGTAGCATAGACAACAACAAAATTCCTACGATGGGAACTATTATACACCAAGATCTATCCATTAAATACATGCAACGGGTGGGTATACATCTGTAGAGAACATACCCTTGAAGAGCGATACAGCATTGTTAACGAAACTGATTTCGTGGTTGATGTAGTCGTACACTTGCCGATCTCAAGATCGTGATGAAGTCCAGCAGATCCAACACCATTAAGTCCAGCACCACAAAGCAGCGGTGCATACGTGATCGCACACATGTCCGGTCCATCAAACAACCTCCGCCTCCTCGCTCTAGAGATGCAGCAGAAGCAGCAACTCCTTCTAGACGAAAATCCACCGGGAACATTGTAACACCCCAACATTAGAGCTTAGAAATAAGCTGAACACAGGTGTGTCATTGCATTCATGCATGAAAATCTGGATAATTTTCGCACTTTTAAATAAAACTTGTCAAAGTGATTTAAGCTTCTCTTAACTTGGTGGAACTGAAGTAGATCATGAAGTTGATTGCAATAAGTTTCAATATGACCTTTGGTAAAAACCTTATTTTGGGTAATATAATTTGATCTAAGGGTAGATTAAATGTAATAAAACTAAGTCACAACACACTACTTAATAGGAGTACTTGATCTTCTAAAGATAATTACATGGTATTCCATACAATAACTCAAGGATGAATACTTAATATACTAAAGATGATATCAAGGTATTATCTACCATAAACCCTGAATACCAAGTCAAGTATATAACTTAAGTAAGAGAAACTATAACTAAATCTTGATACTCTTGATTGCCATAGTGATACCTACCATGGGTATCATGGTAGTTCTTAAACATCAACTCTTATCACAAATAGAGTAGAAAAGGAAGTGAAACCAATACCATTGACCATATATCTTTAGTGTCATGTTAATAGATGAAAATCCTATTTAACCTGGTCCTAGTATCTATTGATCATCAATGTGTGTGATCAATTCTTGACCTAGCATTTATTGTCTCGTGGCCTTTGACTTATTATATTAACCTTCCAAATACCTTAAGTAAATTAATGAGAAGAAGGGACTATATATGGTGAAGTGTTCCATCATCAATGTAATGAGATCCTTAGTGGTGATCAAACCATTTGATGTTGGAGGAGTTAACTCACTCATGAGTGAAACACCCTCGAATCGGCCCTATGCAAGTTTCAGCGCTTCCCGCCAAACCCGCATAGAAACGATTCAAGGACGCCCACCAGGCACTTTCGTGCGGGTGGAAAACGAAGTAATACCATTACAAAATAGTCCACGATGGAACCCATAGAACATATATATACAACACGACTCCATGAGTCAAGAATACAGATATACAATACAAAGATCCAAATCACCTTGAAACGATACAACATCCGAGTACGGACAAGATGCAAATGGGGCTAAGAGCCCTAAAGAAGAACCAATGGTGTCCATAACCCTGCCCAGGCCAAGCCGGAAGGGTAACCCTGCTAACGACGTCGAACTTAAACCTGTTAAAACAAAAGGGGTGCCGACAAAGGGCAAAGGAAAAAGGGAGCGGTCAGTACTAAGGCCAGTACATGGCGAGGCTAGAATTGGGCGGCTCTCGCCTACATAGGTATGGTGGACTGAAGCGGTAGCGAAGCATGCACTAAACAACCTATAGAGACTCGATACATCTGATGGCTATTAGAGAGGGGTAAGAAAGACCTATTCAAATCCAACCTGATACTAACACCAATCATACCCATCCTGATATTCCCCCCTCAAGACCAAACGAGGAAGTCAAACCGAGGAACTCACGCAGTTGGCAGCTTTATTCATTCCATTATAGTTGAAGCACTTACTAGTCAGATATAGATAGCATGAGTCATCCTGATAGCATAAGTAGTGGGCAGTTTTAGTTAATCATTCAGTTGTAGTTGCAGTACTTACTAGTCAGATACAATTAGCATGTGACATCCTAAATCCAGTAGTTGTTGGCACTTTTATTTCATTCCATTTTAGTTGCGACACTTACTAGGCAAGTATAACATGACACGATAAACCAGTTCCACTAGTCGTTGGCACTTTTATTATCCATCCCATTGTAGTGAAGCTGATTACTAGTCACATATTAAGTCAAATTTATAGCACTACTTTAGTTACGCTTGTCTATGATCGAGATACTGTGCTCCAAGTCATCCATAACCGCTGACACGGCTTTCAGAAAGATTTACCCTGCAGGGGTGCACAAATAGCAACACACACGATCAACCTCGAAAAAACCAAATCAAAACCCAACGAGCCTTTCACGACAAAGCAATCACAGGATTCATAAAAGATTTCAGGGGGCCACCCTACTAAGCTACCCGCAACGAAGTTGGCCGGCTCCGAGACGGACCCAGGGTTTGTGTCAATGGGTGTAAACGACTGGGAACCCGAAAGTGTGACTGGGCTTGTCGATACCGCGAAAACATTCCACGTTCCAAAATAGTACAGGTGCTCCACGCACAATAGTAAATAAAGCAGTAAAGCATGGCATAAGTACTGGATAGTAATAAAGCCCCAAACTACTTTGTGGCCCCAAGAAATAAGAAATGAATCAAGCTCTGGCTAAGGGGATTCATGGTCCGACATGCGGATAGTGTGATAGTCAAGGAACAGGTATCAAGTACTCGGGGTCCTACGAGACACAAGTGAGCGTGGAAGAACCAAATAACATCCATTGCCCACCAATGCCTCTACAATAGTTATATCTATTCCCAGCAATTTAATAGTTGTATTTAAGTCATGATCCTCTTCACCGTAAAGCATATGACAACATTCCAACAACTGTGTGGTACTACACACAAAGGATCGCACCTGAGCAAGTGACTACGGCTCGCAAGACCATCTATCTACCAAATAACATGTAATAGGAGGTGTCCAAGGCAATATAAAGGCTGCACGGAATATATCTGGTACGGAACACTAAAGCATCGCGACACGGATAGCAATAGATCAACATGAGGAAATAAAGAATATAAATGCAAAATAGGTAGAAAGGGGGAGAATGCTCACCTATGAAACACTACAGAAGATTCATATCCGAAGAGCTTGTCGATACTCGCATCAACTCAACGGCCTAATCCGTAAAGAAGCAAAGCACTAAAAGAAACACCAGATGCACTATTTAATATTACGGCAAAAGATCCGGCATGATGTATGTATAATGCATGCCATGGCAAAGATGCGATGCAATTAGGTAATATTAAGCGGAACCGGGGTCCCGACAATTAATTAGAAGGTTCAAGTTATTTAGATACCCCGCAATTTAAATGTTGTATTAACAAGGCAACACATAGCATCAGTTCGCTACACCATTTTAAATGGAGGCAATATAAGACTAGATTATCCCGCATATTGTCTCCATATTTAATTTAGGTGAATCACCAAAATACCCTCGACCCAATGAATATGTATGCGAGCATGAACAATTAAATATGCAACAAGTATATATGTCATATTATAAAAATAGGGGTCTCGGATAGGGGATCACATATGGGGTTTGGCGAACTTGGTGCTGAGGGTTCGATTCGGTCTCGCCGGGATCGGTCTTCGAATCCGCTTCATGAAGAAGACCTAGGCATTTTGGATCGGTCTTCGGGTCCGGGAAGGATATCTTGAGTCCACGAAGAACTTGGAGTTCCGGGGTTTGGGTTCCGCGAAGGCGATCTTGAGGCTCCAACTCGTTCACCGGTTGCAAGAAGTGGTCGACCCGCATGGAAGTAGATCTTGGTAGGGATCGATGCACTTGTCATAGGGTCAGTCTTGTATCTCTACAGGCGACAGAGATCTTGCCGAGGTAACCAATCTCACCATGCTGCCAACACATCTAAGGCATCTTCATCTCAAACATCACTGTATTTCACCACACATGTAGCGCTAGCACATGAAGAGATACATGAGCCTGCGTGGGGACGAGGTAACATAGGCAAGGCCAGGAGCAGAGGGTAGCCGCGTGGGCGTGCTTAGCCGGGTGACACACACACGGAGGCGGGCACGGGCGTTGCAGGGAGGCCGAGGGAGGTGCGATGCGGGCGGAGCCTCACGGGGTAGAGGAGCTTGGGAGCTCGAGCTCCGGAGCAGCGGCATCCCGTGCGGACGGTGTAGGAGAGGATGACGGTGGTGGCTTGCAACGGGGCCGGAGGACGGGGCGATAGCGGACGAGGTGCCAAGGACGGCAGCGGGCCGGACCTAGGCGGTGTCGAGGATGTAGGGGCGGGTCCAGGTCGAGGAGGAACAGGGGATGCGGCGTCTAGAGGTCGAGGTGAGGAGAGGCCTCACGGGGCAGCGCAGGGGCCCGATGACGGTGGTTGGGCAGAGGAAGGAGACGAGGGAAGCGAGAAGGCTCACGGCAGCGATGTGCAGGGGCCGCGACTCATGGATGGAGGCCAGGAGAAGGCGACGGCGGCGGAGCTTGGCGCGGCGGTGGTCGGGATCCATTCGGGAAGGAGGTGAGCTCATGGGGCTCAAGGGACGGAGGCCACGGCTAAGGCCAGCGAAGCGGAGGGGCAGAGCAACGGTGACACATGCGGGGAAGAAGAGGATGGCGGTGGCGGATGCTGGGGTTGGGGATCGAGGCATGCGGGGGATTGGAGATCACGGTAGGTGGCGACGTGCACCACGTGCGGGAGCGATCGAGTGGGCGGGTCCGGGGGTTGGGTTGCGGGCCAGGTGAGGGGGCGCTTGGGGGGAATGTTCGTTTGCGGTACCAAACTTGGTGGGTGAGCGCACCGCGGTACCCGAGGTGCCATCAATCGCGCGGAGGGGCCATAGTAGATTCGCCAATTGTCCAGAAGGGCCAAATGGGGGTGAATACAAATCTAACGGCCAAACGGTCGTTTGAACTAGACAAAAACGGTTGAACTCAAATACCGCCGCTAGGTCAACTCTTCTTGTCCCGCCATGTCAGTATTCCCCGTTATCGTTTGCGGTCATGCGCTAGCTTACCCCTGCGTGGACCAGATCCCTGAGTGGACGAGATCTATTTCTTTGCTCTGCTCTGGTCTTCTCCCCTGCTCCCCTCCCCATAACATTTTCTCAGCTTCGGCTGCTCGTCTCAGATCGAAGCTCGCACTTGCTCTAATTTGCATCTCCGCCATGTCTGGTCAACTTCCCATGCCTCTAATCGAAGCTCGCAGCCATCGCCATTGCAACGTCCGCCGTATCGGAGCTTCGCGTCCCCGGACTAATATCTCGCCTCTGGCTAGTCCTTCTCGCACGGCGGAGCGCGTCCCGTCGGGCGATCCAGGCCGGCGACCGGCCTCGGGAAGTTGCGTGCTGCCGCGCACCCCAGGCATGGTAGCCCTGGCATAGCAGTTCGACGACCATGTTCTCATGGCCACCGTGTCGCCGGCAGAGTTGCTGTCAGCTTTCAGGTCTCTTTTTGGGATCAGACGAAATGAGGTCAACATTGAGGTATGCGCGCTGCCATTCGATTTTTTCGTCCGGTTCGAGCACAGCTCAGACACCAAGCGCGTTCTACATTCTTCCCATTCTTTCGAGTGCTTTGGGGAGAAAATGAGCTTCATGCGTTGGCATCGCGCCTGTGGGTGGGATGATCGCTTGGGGCAGCTTCGTTTCTTCTCCAAACTCGGCTTTGACGGCCTCCCATTGAATGCTTGGGAGCCGGAGGCCCTCAAGCAGGTCGTCAGTAGCCTTGGCGGCGAGCTGGTGGAAATCGTGCCACCGAGTGACAGATGGGTCATCGAGGTAAAGGCATGGCTGAAAGATCCTGACGCCGTCCCTAAGATGTACGAGGTGCAGATTCCAAGTAGGGCAGGGCGACAGCTTTGCTGGAAGCACCCGGTCATCATCCACCTGGAGGAGGTTCTGGACTCGTTACATGGCACTCAGGGGCCCGAAGAGGTTGCCAAAAACCGCCCTCGTCGCCTGCAGTGTTGGCCTGGAAGGATCGATGGCACATGACCGCCACCGTTTCGCGACAGGCACACAGTTTTTGTGGGGGCACCGGGCTTGGACGAGCTGGTGGTTCTAATTTCCCTCGAGTGAAGACAGAGCTCTAGTGAATTGCCATGGTATGTGTGGCTAATGAATTTGTAGTATGGAGAGCGTAGCAGGAAGTTAGCATCGACTGAAAATGTGTAATAGTTTGAATCGATCTAGTACGTGTGTCTAATAGTTTGAAGTAGTATGTCTGTGTAATAGTTTGAATCGATGTAGTATGTGTGGGTAATGAATTTGATGTAGTTTGTGTGTGTGTAATAGTTTGAATCGATGTAGTTGAACACCGTGCTTTTTAATTTCTGTGAATAACCAAGGACAACCACATGAAAAGAGGGTGGTCTGGCAATGAGCAATGTCAATTCTGTGGATGCCAGGAAAATGTAGTCCATCTCCTCTTCAAGTACTCCCTCCGTTTCAAAATATAAGATGTTTTAGCTTTATGAATGGAGCGTATCTAGACATCTTTTAGTGAAGGTGCTTTCTAAACCTAGATGAACCTACATACTAAAAGGGAACTAGATACACTTCATTCACAAAGCTAAAACATCTTATATTTTGAAATGGAGGGAGTACAAGGTAGCTACATTTGTAACACGTTGAACTGCAGGACCATTTTGCAGGCAATACAAGACAAAGGAAAATATGGTTTACAACACAGACAGCAAACGCAAAATCTGTAGTCTAGGATAAAAAGATGCCAGTTAACTGGATTGAACCACGACTAGTAATTAAAGGAAATAGGTACTTGATAGTATTTGCTTACAACAGTAGTACTTCCATACAAAAGGGTCTTATACCTGCACAAAAGTGGGCTAAACTTCCTACTAGTTTATAGAACAATTCGTTAGCATTTCATCTACAAAAGCCATTCTTCAGTCCGAACTTAACTATTCTACACTGAAGAAACTACAGATCTCCACCAGAAAAGTTTGCTGGCCAATTGCCTTGAGAGGACATAAGTTCTTTGATCATTTAACCCAAACGGATCTATTGTCTTCCCGCCAACCTACAAGAATAATGCATCGTTCATGCATGAGCGATTTTGCGTGCGCCAGTCTTGGTTCAGTTGGACCATCCATGCCGCCACAACGATTTCTTAGAAACTGAAATTCGACATCTCCTTCTCGGGATCGTAGGTCCGTGTGAACTCGAACCTGAATTCCGGGGGTGAGCTGATGTCCGCCGCCGGCTCCTGCTATGGAACAATCTAGCATGCTGAGTGTAGATGCTTGGTCGACGCCACGGTACGGCCTTCGACGGTGCGTAGGATGGAGCGTCTTTGCCGCAGACGGCGTGCTCGCAGCCTACCCCACTGAGGTAAGGTAGTCCGCGCCGAAGCGTGGACGCGAGAGTTCCTAAACCTTGGCGCTGCCCTATTCGAGGGTGTGTACCCTCGGCGGCGGCATGCTCTGATGAACGATTTGATGCCGTAATGCCGCCGCGTGATTTCTCTGAAGGAAATATGCCCTAGAGGCAATCATAGAGATGATTGTATTTCATGTGTATCCATGAGTTATTATAATGTTCCTTGAATATCCATATACCAGGCAACTTGTATTGATTGGCAATTATGTGAATTGTTTGTGAAACTCTTTACTTGTATGGTTATCTAATAATTGTCCCTAGTCGGAGTTCATGCGAGGACACACGTGAATATTAGACTAGCACATCGATTGGTTAATGACTATGTTTCGCAAGTCATTGACATAGAGATGTCAAACCAATGATGTGGACACATGTTATGAACATGGGGTTGGACTGACCCAACATGAGACTAGCAATAATACTTGCAGCTCTCTCTACACATCGTGTACGTTTTGTCCTTAGACCTGAGATTGTCGCATGTACTTGAGATGTGGATCGACCTACTTTGGGGCTATCAAACACTACTCCGTAACTGGGTAGTTATAAAGGTAGCTTTCGGGTTTGTCCTAATACATGCTGCAAGGCATCGGTCAATCAAGATGGGATTTGCCCCTCTCTACTTGAGAGAGATATCTCTGGGCCCCTCGAGTGATCGGATCTAGAAATGCATGATCGTGCTACATATGGTTAAGAGTTAACCTAGTAAAGGGATTCTGAATCACAGTATCGAGAAAGAGAGGTCAGCTTAGAGCTAGACCAAATATCGTGAGGCAAAGGGAAAGACATGTACTCAACCTTGTGATGGTTCGTCCGAATGATCTTTATATGCGTTTAGGAGTTGGCACGTCTTGCTAGAGGCCGCTACCAACTATTGACGGAGTAAGTGTACTCGCGTCATGTCTATACGTGTATGAACCTATAGGGTCACACACTTTAGGGGCTGGAAGCCTAATGAGGATTGGATCCGAATTAGACCAGGCTTAGGCTGCTAATGGGCTGCTAATGTAGAAGCCCACCAGGGATGCCTATATAAGAGGGAGTGAGGCGAGCTGAAAAGGAGAGAGCATTCCACCCAGCCGCCACTCCTCTTCCGCCTGTCTTGCACGCGCAGACCTAGCAGTCTGGCGTGTGACGGCTTCCACTCCGGACGTGTGGATACCTCGGTGGTGCTGCATCTGTAGCACTTGGACGAGCCGCGCAAAGGGGAGCTGCTCGTGGGACGAGGACGAGGAGGAGACGTAGAACATCTACACTGCTGCAACGTGCTTCATCGAGTTCCGCACCTGCGCGTCTAGCGGTAATCCCGTGATCTATGACCATAGTATTCCTGGTTGACGCGGTAGAAATTTTTGATTTTACGCTAGTGTAGCCTACCCGTTACCCTTCAAAGGTACCGCGAGGGGCGCTGCCCCTTCGAACCCCGCAGGGGGAGACCCCTTAGACACCCCTTAGTCGTAGCCCCCCCTTTTTGTATCTCGTTAAGGTTCATAGGTGGTACGATTTCACATGATCCGGTAGAATGCGATTCTATGCACAACTTGTTTTTGCAGGATTTATGTGATCAGTATGGCCCAAAAATGTATGTGATGCATGTATGTATTTTTCATGACCTGCGTGTCGTGAGTTGGGCAACACGGCTGGAGCCATATGTGTTGTCAATTATTGTAATGGCCTGCGTGCCAACTTGTGATGATCCCAATACAATGTAATTTTGATTACTAGATGTTAGGAGTAATAGCTTGTATTATTTCTTGGAGAACTCATCACTTGGAGGATGGCTCGCATAGAGCATGAAGATGGAGATCATCATGGTGGACAGGTTCTATGGCGATGGAGATCACCATGAGAAAATGGGCCATACTGTATCACATCTATGTGAATGCTATTCTTATA